>CABHPQ010033023.1:0-14177 GCA_902168405.1 Peromyscus aztecus
AATAAATAGATTATTACAAATGGGTTAATTTAAATGTAAGAACTAGCTAGTAATAAGCCTGAGCCAAACATTTATAATTAATATAAGCCTCTGAGTGATTATTTGGAAGTGGCTGGGGGAGGGGGCAGGACAGAAAAAAGTCTTTGTTTACACTTAAGAATCAGCAAGTTGGTCAATACCACACTCTGTCTGCTAAGAAAAAAAAAAAAAGACCATGGCTTCAAGTTCTTAAAATGACATGTTTGAGTAAAGGTACTAGATGAGTCAGATGCAAAAAACAAAAATAAAAGCGTTGGTTTTTAATTCGTTGTGTTTCCACTTGAAGGCTGTCAGCATGGAAACTGCCTTCATAGCACATACTCCATCATCTTAACTCACCAACCAGTCAGTTTAAAAAATAACAACAACAACAAACTTTCAAGTATCATAGCAATCCTTGCCTATATATAAACAAACAAAACATTCTCAGAAAGTATCATTCTGGCTAGCATATAGGGAGAGGTAAGAATTAAACAAGGCTGAAATGTATTTTAAAAAAAAAATAATTCAAGTTCAGAACTCATTTGAATCAATCTGAGAGTACAAGTTATGGTTAAATTAATCCTACCACTAGGGGAGGATTGACATTTTTCTTACACACATTCAGATGTTGTCTCTTCTGCTACGGGAAATAGAAACATCGTGAAGAAATAATGAAATAAACACAGAGCATGACACATGTGGTGGGCATTTGTTTGAAAGTTTAAGACAGGAGGTTACTTTAGAAAAGAGAGAAAGAAACTCAGGACAGACCCTTACAGCATTCTTCATTCAGAGCCCTACCTGGCGCAGGATTTAGGACTTTAGTCCTCCAAAAGATAGCGTTAACACTTAGGAAGATTTATTACCCAGAAACCAGAAATGCTGAAGGTCATACAACAATCTGAAACTGTCTCAAATGTTTTTTGGTATGGCTTCACCAAAAATGCATTGTGCCAAACACTTTTTTTTTCCTTAATTTTTAAACCCTTGTGTATTTTTAAAGAAAATTCAATCCACATGTTGCTTATGCATTTACACTTAACTCATCACATTCCTCTTGTGTAAGGGCAACTTGGTGACTAAAGAGGCTTTGGAAGTTATTTTTCTTTGAAGCTTTTTAGTATAAAAATAATAGCATGTTCTTGGTGCAACCACTTTAACATGCCCAGGTGTTTTGTTTTTCTATTATGAAAAGAACAGAACATAGAATATATTTGTCCTTTAGTCCTCTGTCCATTACTCAACTAACATAATAATAATAATAATAATAATAATACACCATCATTACCATGAGTCTCAACAGTTTAAGTTATTATTTACTATTTCACAAGTGTTATAAACTCAATGATTACATTATTGATATCATAAGAATATGTACCTTCAACACTATGTTTGTTAACAAGGACTGACTTTGTATCAGACTTGATTTCGGCCTGGGAGGAGGGGACTGGCCCTGCCTGGACTGAGTCTACCAGGTTGATCTCAGTCCTCGGGGGAGGCTTTGCCCTGGAGGAGGTGGGAATGGGGGGTGGGCTGGGGGGAAGGGAAGGGGGGCGGGAGGGGGGAGAACAAGGGAATCCATGGCTGATATGTAGAACTGAATGGTATTGTAAAATAAAATAAAATAAAATAAAAATAAAAAAAAACACATTGCACATCAAAACAAAAGGGATGAACTGAGTGAGAACTGTCAATTATCAATATTGTTTATGTATAAAAGAAACAAACTACCACTAATTAATAGGATATTGCTCCAACTTTGTGCTAGAGGTTGACAATAAAGAGTGAAAGGAAAAACTCTACTTTTGGATAACTTTTTTTGTTTTGAGAGCTACAAATGAATACAATTATAGCACTGTGAAAACTAAGAAGGCAAACAGAGAAGGGAAGAGACAAGCATCTCAGCATAGACTCAGCATAAGTTTAGAAGAGATCACAAGGTGAGGTCTTCCATGCAGCAATACAACAGACAAATGAAGTCTCCTTTTCACAGGCTTTCCTACCATACGTGTTTACACGGGTTACTGTACCACTTGCCTCAAAAGCCCATGAAGCTCCCATAACTGTCTCAGATATTTTCATTTGAATTCTATGGGTGAGGAAACAGAAATGTAAGTAGTGGCCTGCAGTGGCTCAGCTCTTAACCTCCATATGATGACTCCCATGTTAGATCTAAACAGCCATAAAGAAACAATAGTAAGGCAGGACAAAACTTTTGGCCTTTTCAAGCATAGGTTATTCTACAGCAGTGGTTCTCAACCTTCCTGATGTTGCAACCCTTTAATATAATTCCTCATATTGTGATGACAACCCCCAAACCATAAAATTATTTTAATTGCTACTTTACAACTGCAACTTTGCTACTATTATGAATCATAATGTAAATAATCTTGGATTAGAGGTTTGCCAAGGGGGCTTGTGACCCACAGGTTGAGAACCATTGATCTAACACAACATCAGAAGATAATTGAAGCTGAAAACATGAAGAGAGACTGTATCATACAGGATTAAGCTTAAATAAATCATTAATGTTGTGAAATTATGTTTTTTAGTATTGGAAAGAAAATTCTGACAGCCTTACGGGCTACTGCCTATAAGATGGTGGTACTAGACAGAAAGGGTAAGGTAAACATTTTCGGACATGTTATTGCTAGGCAAATGAAAGTAACTTGATGTAGGTTATGATTTCCATGCATTTCTGATCAGGGTAATGAAGGAAATGGTGATGCTGTTTGACATAGACAAGAAAAAAGACAATAAAAACGATAGATTTGTTGGGGTGGTTAGTTTTGATTGTCATCTGAATGGATGGAGAAGCACCAAGGAGATTAACGAAGTATACCATTGGGTGGGTCTGTGAAGGCACTTAGAGAATTATTAAAGTTGTAGGAGTCACAGTGAATATAGCAAATTCCATTCTATAGGCTTGGAGGCTGGGTGAATAAAATGTTAAAAGGAGGAAGTTTGCAATGCAGGCATTCTAATACCCTCTCCTCCTGGTCCTCCTTCTCCTTGTCCTCCTCTCCCTGCTCCTCTTGCTCCTCCTGATGTTCCTTCTCCTTCTTGGAGATCATGATGCAAGCTGCTTTGCTCTGTCTTGTCCTCTCAACCATAATGGACTAAATTTATGAAACTCTAAGCCAAAGTAAACAGTGTGTCTCTGAAGTTTCACTCAGGATATCGTCATAGCAAAATAGTGAGAACGGGGGACAAACTTTGGAGCAGACAGACTGGAAAAACCTGCTGTCTTCTGAGAGAAAAAAAATGCATATAAAGTTGAGGTCAGGAAATACATGATTTGTGAAAATGTGTCCTGCTAAAAAGAAGTCAAAGGATTTCGAGCAGGATGATAGGAAAGATCTTTTTGCTGCTGCTGTTTTGGTTCTGTTCATTTGTTGTTATTTGAGACAGTCTCACCATGTAACCCTGGCTGGCCTGGCCTTATCCTGTATAGACCAGGGTGGCCTCAACCCGACAGAAATCTGCCTGCTACCAGAGTGCTGAGACTAAAGGTGTGTGTCACCACTCTTGGCAAAGAAATTTGTTTCGGGGAGCATCTCATGAATTGGCTAAGCCTCACCCACTGTAGGTTCAGAGGTCCTAAGGAATAAACTCACTTGCAAGACTTGCTTTGCAAAGAGCACCCGAAGGACCTGCTTGCATACATCTGATTTCACATGTGTTACACAAGTTCCATTGCTCTGCCACCCAGAGGTGCTGCCGACATTGGCCTTGGCACCTGTATTACCACTTGAGATGCTGGAAGGAGTTGCTGTCACCTGCGATGCTGGGGGTTCAGGAAAGACTTACAAGGTCACAGAAACTTTCATTCAGATTTCACAGAGAGACCTGTGAGGCTAAGGCAGTATGTGGCAGGGAATTGATACATACAATGTCACCTTGGAAGGCAGTGCATGACATGTGGCAAGTGGATCCCCAGTGCGGGTTATAAACTTTGAGATGCTGCAAAAGCACAGGCAGGCTGTTGAAAAAAAAAAGCCATGTGGACTACATAGAACAGGGGCCAAGTACTTCAGAGTACATGTCACGTTACCATGAGATGAACCCCGGATGCTGAATATGGAACTATAGGACTTCATGTATGGCCTTACTAGGATTTGATCTTTGGTCTTATCCTCCCTTGAAATGTTACTATATTTTCATTTGGAAATTAGAATATGTATTCTGTGATACTATATTTTGGAGCAATGTAACTTCATTTTGACTTTGCAGAGGCCCACAGTCAAGGTTTTTGTCTTCAGTCTCAAAGGAGAATTTTTGTTCTGACAATGTTATAACAGTTACCATAGAGACTCTTGAAGATGGACTGGATGAATTTGGCATCAAAGAATGGACACGAGTTCTTTGCAGGCAAAGTCAAATGCTACAATTTGAGGCTATGTATTTGGTTTTCAAGTTGAGATGTGAATTTGTGGTTAATCGTGATTGTCAACATGATTGGATTGAGAAGCACATAGGATGTTAGTAAGGCATAGCTCTGAGTATGCCTGCAAAAATATGTCTAGAGAGAATTAACTGAGAAGGGACCTTAACTGAATGTAGAAGACCCCATCACATAGGCTGGATGACGGTAGCATAAAGGAGAGAAGGTTGAAAACCCACAGCAGACATAGGTACTCTTCCTGCCTCCTTGCTCTCATAGTGCGTGCTATTGTGTTCTGTTGCAGTCTATTTGACATAACACAGCCTTTAAAATCAAGAGACAAAAATAACGCTTCTCTCCTGATAAATTGCTTCTCTCAGGTATTTGTTGTGGTGATGAAAATAGATAAGACACTATGTCTATAATATGATGAAAGAAAAAAAAAGAGGAGTCTCTTTTATATTATCTTTTGAAAAAATATGTGTTTAATGTAAATGTAAGTTCTGGTGAAGATAGGAGCAATGACTCATGGTGAATGGTAAAAGTTATCAGGAAACTGCATCATTATTCCTGTATTTTCTATTTTTTTTTGAATGACCAGAAATCATTTTCATTGAATTAAAATAAATGAGATTGGAAACATGCTTTTCTATATTTTCTTCATTAAAACATAATCTATAAAAGTATATCTTTATGATATTCAAGGTGATTTTTTAAATTAATGAATTTGTTGCTGGAAGTAATTTAACAATAATAATTTAGCATTTTATTTAATGCTGCATGAATCATTTTATAAGGAAAAATAAAGTGTTTACTAAAGGAAGAGTCTGATAAATTTATGTCAGAATTTACCTCATTAAAAAGCAACCTTAAAGTAATAATCATTATACATTTATTTAGAAAAGATATACTAATATATAATACTAAAAATGCTGCCACATTTTTCTTTTGTCCCATGAAGTGACAGACCCTATAGGAAATTAATTCTAGTCTGTTGTTGCTGTTTTGATGACAGCACACAGCTCAGCATATTAGTAAATTCCTCATGGCTGCACAAGACAGCTGATAAAAGCAACGTAATGATGGTTTATTTTGGCTCACAATTCGAGGGGATACAGCCTATTGCAGAGGGGAAGGTGTGTTGACTTGAGTAGGAGGTGACAGATCACACTGCATTTGCACTCAGAGCGGGAGAGGGGCACACATGTGATCAACTAATTTTCTCCCTTGTATTCAGTCTGGAACTCCAGCCTATGGAATGATGTCACTCATAATTATGGTAGAACTTGCTTCACTTTTCAGTTAAACTTCTTGAAAATCCTCTCATGGATGAACTCAAAGTTCTAAATCTTATTCTGGATTACAGATGTGACAATCAAGATTAACTGTTACAAGCACACCACCACCACCATCACCACCACCACCAACCAGACACCCAAACGCATAGTATTAAAATTACAACGTTCTATTCCTGACTCTGAAAAGATCATTTTTACTTCATCAAACAAAATTCAGTTAGTTTGTCTCTCCAGTCCTGTAACTTAAAAAGTAAAAATCAAACTCTTTTCTGAGACGTTTGGCAACTTCTTATCTGCGAGCCTCTAAAAAAATGTTTATATACTTGAACTATGCAACGATAAATGTTCCCATTCCAAAAGAGGGAAAAGGGGGGGGGGTACAGAAAGGAAAGATGAGAGTACAGCCAGACCAAACCCAGCAAGGAGACACCAAACCCCACAGTTCCATGACTAACATTTGAGGTTCATGATGAAGTCAACTGGGCACCAAAAGGGATAGGAATCCCACCCTTCTAGCTCTGCCACCTGAAACATACCCAGTCATATACACAGACTCTTATTTGACTGGCACCCCTTTATGCACATAGCTTTTCACAGAAAATATACTGTAGACTCAGCATTTCCAACATCCTGTGCTCGCCAAAGCAATTTGGGCTTCACCTTCATAGTTTCACAGAAAGATCTCTCAGTGCCTCCTTGTAAAGATCTGGACCCTGCTGCCTAAAGAGCCTTCTGGAACTCAGCCTAAGCCCCCATGACCACCTCTCTTTTGCACCTTTCTTGTCTGCAAAACCAGCACCACATGCACGATGCTGATAAATTTGTTGCCAGCTCCAGATGTAGCCTGGCTCCTTATATCACAGCTGTCTTGACCTCTGTGCACCCCATTGTTTGATTCTGAAAATACATTTTTCCACGCAGTTGTTTTTTATTAGGAAAGCTTCAAGGGCATTGTGAAGCCAAGATCTTCCCTTTCAATGGATTTTCATTTTCACAAGACAGATTCTCTCATGAGTCTGGTTGTGTCTTTAGGTCACTGTTTCTATTGACCCATTTTATGTTGAAGCTTTAATATAATAAACCTAACACCTACTGAATGAATGCTGTGTGCAAGTAGTATAAATTCATTCTCATTTCAGAAGGTACAACACTTAGACAAAGATCAGACCTAGTCTTAAATATGCAAATTAGTTTTGTTCATGTACTTTTCTGATCGATAATATGTTCAATAGAGAAGTAGGTAATATTGCCTACCTTTAATAAACTATGGGATTGATTTTGACAGGATATAAAAAAAACTATACCAAAGTCATATTATACAAGTACAGTGTTGGAATCAAGATTCAAATAGTATTTTATTTGAGCCTCCAGGGCCACATTTTCATCAGCATTCCTGGAAATAATGCAATACTTTTCATCTTTTAATGGCACTTGTGAATTTGACATCTTAATGATTGATTTTTTCTTTTAATGTGCTTGTGTTCCAGTACAGATACCTAGTGAATATTTTTGCACTGCTTATGCTTGTTCCTTTTGTGGTTATACTTTTCATATACAGCTGCTGACAATTTAATTTTTATAGTATGTAGCTTTCCATATGTTCTACATATTCCTGCATGGTCATGATTGAATGTAGTCATTTTGTATTAAGAAAAAATAATTCTTTTCTAGAATTAAAGGACATCTTTTTCACCCCTGCCTCTCTTCATCTTTCTTTTCTTCCATCCTTTTATATATTTTTTCTCTTTCTTTTTGATGTGACTTCACTATAGATTTATAGTTTGTAGGATTGAAACGGGAGATTTGAGTTCCAGTTGGCTTGATTTTTCCTTCTGTGTGTGTATTCTATTCATTCTATGTCTTCTATGGGAGACAATTTCCATGCATGCTTTCAGGAAAGCATTTATACTGGGTCTCATTGACTTTCAATTTTCTTTTTCTTAAGAACTAAGAGTTATGATCGTGTTATAGATGAGTTAAGTGAAACTTAGGCAGTATTTCTAAGGTAATGCAGTCTGTTTTCTGAACATAAAAATCACACTAGATTTCCTCTTTGTCAACACCTGTGAGAGTTTTCGCCTTTTATTCTGTCTCTTTTATCACGAACCACATGATTTTGAGGTTTCCAAGATGAAAGAGCATATGAGGCTCTTTATCCCATCCACTTCAACTTATATTTCAGGGAACTATACCCCAGAAAATCACTCTATTTACTTACAGTCATATATTTTTTTTTAACAGTCATATAATTAACCACCACAATACTCATGTTCTGATTATAGTTGTTTGGTTTTTATTCCATATTTAGGAAGTAAAAAATTTAGGTTATTCTTTGGACTTGATTAGAAAAATATTGTGACTGGTGAAATGAATTAGTAAAGGATGTGCAAGCTGAACAGATGGTTGTTTTGTATTCCTGCCTGAACATCAGGTAATAGAGTGCAAAGTCTGAACATGAACTTTGACTCCTGTCAGCTTTAGCTGGGCACACTTGTCCTAGCTACAAACTCCTGGCCTGCTGCAGCTGTTCTTCCAATGATGATAATAAAAATTTGTTCGGTAAGTGTCTCTTCTTACATGATGTGTCCATTAGCAGACATAATAGGACATATAACCTCTTTGGAGTTGTTGCTTAGGTACTAATCAGGGAATGTATTACTGCTTGTTCATATGTGCATAAGCCTTTCTCACTGGTTTGACAAAATATGTGAGAAAAGAAAGACCTATTTATTTTAGCTCAAAACCCAATCATGGGATTCATTGTGATAGGGAAGACATGACACCCAGAACAGGTATAGTTGCAGCATCAGGAGGGTAAGGATGTGGTGACAGTGCATCTGCAGCCACAGAGCAGAGGAAGATGAACACTAGTGCCCTATGGACGTTCTATGTTTTATTTAGTCTGAGGACCTCCATGGCCCTGTACCACCCCAATACATGGTGGGTTGTTCTTCCTCAATGTAATCTGTCTGAGCACACCCTCACAGACAAGTACAAGAGTATGTCACAGGGGTAATTCTAAATCTAGTAAAGTCTGGGTGCCACAGCTTAGCTAGTTAAAACCCTTGTCTGGTTGATTTAGTCAAGTTGCCAATCAAGATTAACCATCACAGCATTACTTGCTGTCATGGCAGTTTTAGTACGCCAGTTTGCACAAAAATGTTTAAGAACAGTCAATGGCCAACAGTATTAGGATTCTCACTGTGGAAAATGATGGAATTAAAAGCTGAAGCACAGAGGTGGATAAGGGATCAAACTGACCTCAGATGTCAGCATGTGTAGTTTGGGTTCAATTTGAAAAAGAAGACGATATATATATATATATATATATATATATATATATATACATATATATATATATAATGGAAATTGATATCTTAATGCAAATAAAAAATCTCAAGAAATAACATGCTTGTTATTGATTCCGATTTTGTCTTAACCAATGAGCCATGAAATTAATCAGTTTAGAAGGCAAGTCAAAGTACTTTCTTGGTGCAGTACATAGCATAGATATCCTCTCAAACACTGAGCACCCACATGGTGTTGATATTCTTTAAAACACTGTTGCAGGCCCAGTGAGGTGGCCCGGTGGGTAACGGGGCTTGCAGCCAGCAGGAACCTGCATGGTAGAAGGTGAGAATCTGCTCCTGTAAGCTGTCTTTGGGCTTCCAGGGGTCCCCCATGGGACACCAATGTTTGGACACACAGAGAAATAAATAAAACACACAATTAAAAATATTTCAGAAGTATATTGTTTATGTGTATCAGGTCCTTTGGAAACTATCCATTTGCTTATAAAAGCTAATGTTATGTCACAGCCACAGCAGGAGGAGGAATGGGGGGGGAGGGGGAGGGCGGCAGGAGGAGTAGGAGGAGGGGGGCAGGAGGGAGGAGCAGGAGGTTAAAAGTAGTATTAATAATAATCATTTCATTTTAGCCTCACTCTATTTGCACATGCTTTGCCAAGAGCTTAGTCACAAAGACTAATCTGGTCTTGACTTAATTTTATCTACATCAGATGTGAAAGTATTATTTTATTATTCACACCTTGGAAAATGGTAGCTAAGAAATTGCGACTTTTAGTTCTCTCTTATATGGATTCCAGCTCCAAATCTTTGGATTTTAACCTACAATCTGAAGTAACCACAGAATCCAGGCAGGTAGAGCAGAACCATGTGTGAGGTGGGAGGAGCTTGAGAGAGGGTAAAGTAGACATGGGTACTATGTGCTAATGTCAAGCGGGCACTGATGCATAGGTGTTTGTTACCTGAAAACATACTTTTTTTTTTACAATGCTAATCATAGGCCCCCATCCTGATGTCAACTAGTCCAATGACAAAGGGGCACACTGAATAGCATTACCAATGTCATTATACGACTTTTCAATTTGCTTAATAACGTGTGCAGCGTGGAGAAACTTGAAGTCATGCTAAACAAAATGACCTTCTCATAGGGATTATATCAAATACTTTTACTGGTTCTGCAGTAAATCAGTTGCTGAGTTTAGAGAAGTAAACACTACCAAATATGTTTAGTATATTTATACATACAAGTTTACTTTCATTGTTTCAAACATTCATGATTCTAGGAATGCATATTTAATATGGGAAGAGAGATTTTAGGATTTGAATTTGATGTACACATTCATTTTTAATTGTGTTATAGTGTCCCGTTGGGCCATTTTCTTTAAACTAGACATCATGACAAAAAAAAAATTCCCTTAGTATTAAGTGCACTGATTAGAGTTCTATCATTTCTTTGTTATGTCTCTACTAGAAAAGTAGATATGTGTAATAATAGCAAATCAATACTGAAATCAGTTTATAGAAAAAAGCATTTTGAACAATTAGACTATCTTCTTTCCATTCTCAAAACTCTAACAGACTAATTTTTGATATCTCTTAGCCCCTGAAATAATGAATTACAAAACAATTACCCTGTTGCAATATCATTAGATGGCTGCTAATCCAAATCGATCACAACTGCTGGAGCTGGCTGGTGTATAAACATTGCCACCTATCAATTATTAGTAGAAACAAAAGTTCCTAACTATATGGAGATCATGATTTAATATCTTGTCACCACTTCATGAGTTTTTTTCTGTTATATTTAAATAAAAACTGTCTCTGCAACAGTACAAAAAGTAAGACAATTCTTGAAAAGTAATTTTACTTGGAAATTCTCTCTTTCTGGAATCTTGGGATACTTTTTTAATGCTATGTAGAATTTTGCAAAATGCTGCCTCAAGCTTGAAGGCAAGTTTACATTGCTCTGTAGCTGAAATACCAATTAGAGCAGAGTGGTAATGTGGCAAATCCCCCAGCTCTTTCCGGTGAAATCCTCAAATTCTTTGGAGCATGATGGGTTGTACCAACAGGTGTTTTCTGTCCATTAAGCACTGCTGCCCCAGTTGTGTCTAATTGGCCCCAGCATTGTTGTCAGATATGATTTCTACTGCCATTTGGTATCCTGTGTGGGAAGGATCACTCTTATATGGTAACATAACGTGTGTCTTTTTAAAAACTGGTTCTTGGAGGCTGTTTGTTTCTACTGCATTATGCTTTCCAGTGCTGCAGTCCTGTATACTATGGCATTAGAAAACTTCTATGTGGTGTATTGTTCATATATTGAAGATTTGTATACTTGGTGAATGTACAATAAACGTTTATTATGACAGGAAAAAAATAAGCACACACTGTTATATAGAAATCAATGCACATGCGCACAGGTGCACAGTACTATCAATATCACTTGAGGTACGTGAGCTGATGGGGAAAAAGGAAGGGAGCTTCAGTTTAACTATTTGAAGTTATGACAGGTGCACTTCTTCATCTCTAGTATCTCTAAACCTTTTAAGGAAAATTTCCTCTTGCTATTCTTGGGATAGGCATAGAAAATTCTAAAAGTTCTGAAAATGAGCAAGCTACCAAGCCAAAAATTTCATGTAAATAAGGATGCTCTAAATAATTTCAGTTTCTACTCATAAGGAAAATCTATTTAAAAAGATTTATTTTATAGTTTGCTATATGGATTGTGTTCTCTTTTCCAAGTATCCCATATACTTTGATAGTTTTCATAAAGTAAATGAATAAGGGATTGTTGCAATAACCTTCTTGAAAAAAATGCTGAGACTCAAAATGCTTAAATAAATGTCATTAATTCACACTGCATTTTGTAGCAAAGCCAGCTACCATCTAAACCTCTATGCCATAAATGAGTCATTTTAGGTCATACAATCTACAAACATCATTAATTAAAAATGCAAAAGTACTTTAAGCTAAATCCAAAAATATTGAGCAGGTAAAGTGCAAATGTGGCCTGTAGAGAAGCAGAAACTCCTGTACAGATGTCAATGAATGTGCCTTCCAGAATCATGGCTTTACTCTTGGGTGTGAATAAACCCTAGGATCCTATTACTGCACCTGCCCAGCAGGATTTGTTCTGCTTCTTGATGGGAAATTATGCCATGAACTCACTTCCTGTCCAAGCAATGCATCTAAATGCAGCCATGGTTGTGTTCTGACATCAGGTCCCCTGTGACATTGAGGACAGCGGGTGAAATGATATGTGGTATTGTTATTGAGACTCAGTGCTTGAAACAGATGGAAAAACATGTAGCAGTTGTTCATCACTTGGTAATAGTAGATGCAACCAATTCTATCTTGCTGTCAGTCCAGTGCCATGGGTATGAGCCACAGTTGGATCATAAGATCCATGCATCTTCAGGACCACTGCAACTTTTACTGTTTGCCAATTCTCAAGATATTTAGTGTATGAACTTTGATGTCATAGACTATAAAACTCTATTCAGATAGTCCAGAAGAGGGGAGAGCTAATATTTCCCAGTGAGAAAGGTTTATCAAGAAAGGAACAGAAAGGATAGATGGTGTTACTGGGGACTGCATCAGCTAGTGAATCTACTGAATGGAGAGTGGGAAATCTCTCACTAGAGGGAGTGATTTAAGTGGAAAGTGTCATCAAATAATCAAGAAGACAAACTTCCAGCCAGAAGGAATCCCTGTTCAACCAAAGGCTAAGAGAGTATTTTGAATGGATACAGGGAAATATCTTTGGACTGAAAGCTCTTCTGGACAGTGATGGCCAGCTCTGATCTTTTGGGACATAGTGAAATTATAATTACCAGTTAGCATACACTTTGTGGGGCTGGAGAGATGGCTCAGAGGTTAAGAGTACTGACGGGTCTTCCAGAGGTCCTGAGTTCAATTCCCAGCAACCACATGGTGGCTCACAACCATCTATAATGAGATCTGGTACCCTCTTTTGGCCTGCAGGCATATATGCAGGCAGAACACTATATACATAATAAATAAAATCTTTTTAAAAAAAGCATACACTTTATATTGTTGTGATAATTCGATCCAGTCAGCCAATGATATTGGGGTGACTAGCCCTAGGGCATGGTCTTGCCTGGGTACGTGACTGGATAAGAACTGAGGAGGAGGGTCAAGCGCTCTCTCTGGGATGTGGAAGGTTTCCTGATGCCACGGTTTTGGTGAGCTGTTAAGGAGCTTTCCCCATCCTTCCCTGGTAGATGAGGAGGGAGCAGAGCCACTTCATTCTGTATTCATGAGTGTGTTATTCCCATTTCTCCCCTTAATAAATTATTTACCAGACTTTCAAGGGTTCTCAATTTATTGTATTGGCATGACACCAAATATTCTGGGATTGAAATTGATAAATACCTAAGACTTGCTCAAAACAGTGTAGTTCACCAATTTGCTGTAGCTGTGTTTGGGGATTACTTATGGTTCTTGCATTGGGCTCTATCACTGGTAATAAGTGTGAACGAGAGGATTGGTAAAAATATGGTATGAATCTGAGGCCGCATGCTAAAGCCCATGTCACTAGTTGAAGTCCAACCATTTGCAAAACCAGGTGCAGGTCCCTGCTTACATAAAAATGGAGGCTGTGAACATATCTGCCAACAGAGCTTCAGAATTGCTCAGTGTTTGTGCCGTGATGATTTTGTGAAATATGTCTTACTTTGAATGGTCATCAGATACTGGTTGGCAATAACATTGATCTAATTAATGAGATGATACCATTGGACAACTTAATGAAGGTTATAGCACCATCTGTTGAGAATAGTTATCCAGCATGCTCCCCCCACCTCATTGTAAAATGATGTGTGCCTAAACATTGAAGCCGCAGACAGCTCTGCATGCAATTGTGTTATTGGCTAAGTTGAAGCCATGTGATAAGTCAAGCAGAGACATGAACAATAATAGGTCTGATGGTGGTGTGATTAGGATGTCTTCTTTCCTCCAACCTTGGTTTATGGTCTTAGAGGAATACCGAGACCCAAAGAATAAGACTTTGCCTGTGACTGGAATGAATAGCCAGGCAGTGTATGCTGGCCTGTCTTCCTCCCTGAAGCCTGGGTTAGTGCATACTGAAGAGACACTAGTCCACTTGAGCATGTGGCCCTGGCAGGCCTTGACCATCTTCCCAGT
>CABHPQ010033029.1:0-26240 GCA_902168405.1 Peromyscus aztecus
GAGGTGTTGTTTGAAACCGTTTTCTTTTGCTTTTGGGATTATAATACAATTACACCATTTCTCCCTTCCCTGTCCTCCCTCCAAATCCTCCCATGTACCCCTCCTTCTTCTCTTTCAAATTCATGGCCTCTTTTTTCATTAGTTGTTGTTACATGCATAGATAGATAGATAGATAGATAGATAGATAGATAGATAGACAGACAGATAGATAGCTATTCCTAATATATAACCTGCCAAGTCAGAATAATGTATGTTTTCAGGGCAAGCCATATGAGTCTGTTGTTTAGATATTAATGGGTAAAAGGACTTGGAACATTTGCCCGTACACTTTAAAACCCAGGCCTACAGTGTCTTTCACTGAGGAATTTGTTATCTTTGTGTCATTTTCCTTCTCTATTTCTAATTCCTCATCTGTAACTACACTGGGCTTTGATATTTGTGGAACTGAAGGTTCATGGCTATGTTTACATTGGAATCATCCTGAAGGAACACGATGTGAACAAGATCATGTCTACCCCAAGGCTACTCTTCCTGGCTGACTTATTAGCAGCTGTGTACAGCTACCTGAATTTCTCTGGGCCTTTCATCTCATAACTTTCAACTTTTCTTTTTATTAAGAAGATAGACAGTTTTTTTTTTTAGTCAGGTGATAACTTCAGTTCAATTAAGTATGATTTAGAATTTGAGAGTTTGTTATTAATCTAACTGAAATTCATTTTTCACTTATAAACCAATCCACTATGTCCAGGGGTCACATAAAGGCACAGTAGAGCTCCTGGTGTTCCAGGGACAAGAAACAATACAATGGAGTGCTTCCAGAGAACATAGCTCCATAAATTGTCAAGAACCTTGGCATTTAATAAAAGGTTACTTAACAACTGTCTGTTATTTCATATCTCAGTTCAGAAATGCACAGTAAATATCCACTGTGTCAAGGTCCACTAAGGCCTTAGCCACGGTTGCACAATCAGACACGTTGCATAATCAGTAACATTGTCACAGTGACTACATACCCAGCTCCCTCCACCATAGGAAGCCTGGGCTTCTGCTCCCCAGTTGGAATTGATGGCAAGCTATGGTAAAGGCCAGGAGCTGGGAACTGTTCTCCAAGAAGGCAAGACCAAGCTGACTAACTTAGACAATCAGAATTCTAGAGGCCTACTTGATAAAAAATAAATAAGGATCTGGAAATTATGTTCCACTATTGGTATACAAACACGCCTGTAGTGCTTCGGCATCTGGACTGTGTGTACTAGAGCCAGATTCCGATATTTCAGCTACACACTTCTCTGTCCATCGCCACTTGTTGAAGAAATATTCGTTAAGTCTCTACAAATCAAGCTCTCCAAGAGTTCACCAGTCCCTTCTTCTCAGTTTTGCTTTCTGAAAACATTTAGAAGATACATGGGTAGCATCTGTCTTATGACAGCATGGCAGAGGGGAATGAAAGGTATCAAGACATATGATGTAAAAGACACATGAAACAAACGAACAAACAAAAGATACATGGATAGGTGTGGTGATACATTTCTACAATCCCAGTACTTGAGAAATAGAGGCAAGAGGATCAGTAATTGAAGATCATCTTCTGCTACATAATGAGTTCAAGGTCAGCCTGGCTATATGAGACCCTGTCTTAAAAAAAACAGCTTTGTCACCAGGCAGTACTCCTTTAATCCCAGCACTCAGGAGGCAGAGGCAAGCATGCCTCTGAGTTCAAGGCCAGCCTGGTCTACAGAGCAAGTTCCAGGACAGACAGGACTCTTACACAGAGAAAGCCTGTCTCAAGAAACACAACAAAATGACAACAAGCAACAGTCCGGCCTGGTCAGCACACCTGACCTTAACCCACCCGTTCTAATCCAACCTATAGACCTTGCCCAGGTCATGTATCCTGTGTGCTGGCCCAGGCTGGTGAGTTCCCTGGACCTTAGCCTGCCTGCACTGTATCCAACCTCTAGACCTAGCTCAGGAAACACCTCAGTGTGCCAATCCAACCTGGTGAGTCAGCGGAACCTCTCCTGCCCGCACCATTTCCGAGCCTCAAGGCCTTGCCCCTACGGTATGCACAACCTAGGTACCGGCCTAGCCTGTGTTAGAGACCCCAGCCCACCCACACCATCCTCACATTACCAAGCATCCCAAGGGGGTGGCACAGCTTGCACCAACCCAAGCAGATCCATTTGTTCCATTCATGCGCTTTCTTGCTTACCACTTAATTGAACCACCCCTGTTCACTAGCTGAAGGATTGATCTACCAACTCCTCGTATCCTATGTGAATTGGGCCAACTGGGCCAACTTCAAAAACAACCTGAAATCTCACTCAAAAGAGGGAGCCTAGAATCTCATAGGAGATATACATGCCCAGGTCTCATACCAAAATCACAATATGAAAGGCCAAGGCAGTATATTTCCCCCTAAAACCACCAGTCCTGCAGAAATATTCTCCAAAGAGAATTACCTAGATGAGCAGATTTAAGACAAACAATCATATACTTCACCAAAGAATTCAAGAAGTTTAAAGACACAAACAGCTCAATGAAAATAGCAATAAAACCACAAGCATATTGCTGAATGAAACATTAAAGACAACTCAGGACCTTATCTGCTATCATCAGAGAAGCTTCCTCCTGTAGCAGATGGGAACATAAATAGAGATCCCCCAGACAGACGTTATAAAGAGAGAGAGAAAGAGACAGACAGAGAGAAAGAAAGACAGAGAGAGAGAGAAAAAAAAAAGAGCACTCAGAACACACAGCTTTAAATGGGATGCCTCCATCAATCCCTTTATGGTGATATTTTATTTGTGCTGAAATGTGATTTTATTTGTATGTTAATAAATAAAAGTGCCTGGGGGTCAGAGCTAATGGCAAGCCATAGCAGAAGTCTAGCAGTGGTAGCACACGCCCTTAATCCTGATCACATGACAGGCAGATCTCTGTGTGTTCAAGGATACAGCCAGCTTGAGACACACGCCTTTAATCTCAATACCAACTATGGAAGACCTGGAAGTTCGCATAGACAGGCAGTGACGAGGAGGTCATGTGGTTGGGTTTACAACCAATGAGAAGGCAGAACAGAAAGTCAATAAAAAGACAGACAGACACACAAGAAGTAGGCCTCTTTCTCAGGGGAAGGACAGCAGCTGCAGCGGGTGATAAAGTGGTTTTAGTCTCAGCTCTTAGCTGCTGCTCTGACCTCCTGGGCTTTTAACTCTGCATTTGGCTCTGTGTTTCTTATTTAATCAGACCGTTACATCTACATCCCATCTCCCCTCAGAGAAGCCTGCAGAAGAGGAGGCCACAGGGGATGGAGGACACCAGGAGAACAAGGCCCTCTAAATCAACTGAGGGACTCTTACATGAACTCACAGAGACTCAAGCAGCAAGCACAGGTCCTACATGGATCTGCACCAGGTCCTCTGCATATACATTATAGCTTTTAGTTTAGTATTTTTAGGGGACTCCTGAGTGTGTGAATGGGTGGGTCACTGATTTGTGTGTCTTCTCTTGGGGCTCATTTCCTTCTTGCCTTGTCCAACTTCAATGTGATGTTTTTTGATTTATGTTATTGTATTTTATTTTGTCATGTTTTATTGATATCTCTTAGAAGCCTGTTCTTTTCTAACAAGAGACAGAAAGGGGGTGGATTCGGATGGGAGAGGAGGGGAGGTGGGGAGGAACTGGGAAGAGTAGAGGAAGGGGAAATTGTAATTAGGATGTATAGCATGAGAAAAGAATCTATTTTCAATAAAAAGGGAAAAAACTGAATCCAGTAAAGTAAAAAATATCAAAGAGAACTTAAGCTGAAATTAATTTGGAATTGAAAAGCTCAGTAACCAGACTACAAAACTCGGGGAAAACCTTACAGATAGAATGGATCAAGTAGAAAATAGAACATCAGGACTTGAAGATAAAGTAGAAGAGTTCAACTATATAAGGAAAAATACAAAGACTAACACACTACTAAATGATGGATAGTTTAAAAAAAGTAACCAATAAAAAAATAAAAAATGTCCTAGAATTAAATGAAAACGACAATGCAATCTCTGGAACACATTAAAAGCAGTTCTAACTTATAGTTCTAAGTACTTACATTCAAAAATCAGAAAGGTCACAAACAAATGACTTAATAATGCTACTCAAGAATTTAGAAAAAACCAGGAACAAGCTCAACCCAGATCCAGTAGATGGCAAGAAACATTAGAAATCTGAACAGAAATTAAAGAAATGAAAACAACAACAGCAACAAAAATACGCAGAATCAACAAAGCTAAGAGCTGGTTCTTTGAGATGATAGCCCAGTCAACCAGAAGAAAAAAAATGACTCAAATTAATAAAATTAGAGATGGACAGGGAAACATAAAAACAAACAAACAAGTAAATAAATGGGAATATTTTTAAAAGTCTATATTCCATGAAGGAAAAAAAAAAACTAAAAGAAATGGAGGAATTTCTAGATCCATCCCAACCCCTAAAGTTAAAGCAAGAGGAGATCAGCAACTTAAGCGGACCCCCAACAAATATGGAAAAGAAAGAGTGATAAGATGCCCATCTGTGAATAGAAGGCCAATAGTCTCATCCAGCTGTAAGTCCTACAAATCATAATAATGGCCAGAAAAGCAAGATACCCCCAAAGGTACTGTAGTGGAGGCACTTAAACCTCAGTGGTAACCAACAGCCACCTAACTGGATTTAAGGTTCACTCACTATAATAATAGGGAATTCATTCTATAAATCCAGCCAACTACTCAGGGTGGGTGAGGCCATGGAACCTAGTGGAGAAACTACTACGTCGCTTCTGTAGACCAGTACAGTTTTCAACTATGTTTCACACACTTACCCACAGACAAGTGCAGCTCTCACCCTTGTCAAAGAACCTTCTTTTTGCATCAGGTAGAGACCATTACAGAAAGTTACAACTTAAACACAAAGCAGAGAACAACTGACCGTGGGGTGCTCAGCCCAAACTGACGAATCTACAACACAGCTCGTACAACTCCCAGGCTCAGGAAGAAACATCACAGAAGGTGGGCCGGAAAGATAAGAATGGGGGTGCTCCATCTATGGCAACTCAGCAATGCGTGTGCTCGCAAACAATTGACAACATCAGTTGACATATCATTGTGGATGGGGGAACTCACAAGTCTCACCCCCAGATGAAGAAATACGGGCAATTAATGACTACCAAGAGAGGGAGAACCCAGGGAAGAAGTCCTTTATTGGTTTTCCAATACCAAGGGATCAGCTTTAAAAGCAAATGCACACAAGGGTCTGGAGAGGTGGCTCAGGGTTAAGAGCACATATTGCTTTTGCAAAAGCACAGTTAGGTTTCCAGCAGCCTTGTTAGGCAGTTCACACCATCTGTAATTCCAGCTCCAAGGGATCTGATACATTTGGCTTCTGCAGATATCCGCACCCATGTGTAAATAAACACCTACATGTAATTTAAAATAATAAAAGTAAAATTTAAAACATATACACACAAAACAACACTAGATAGACACAACAGGTTTCATTTGCGTGTGTGTGTGTGTGTGTGTGTGTGTGTGTGTGTGTGTAACAATAATAATTAAAGAAAAGAAGGCCATAATTTGAGAGGGCCATAATTTGGGGGAACAAGGGAAGAGAAGGAGAGAAGACAAAGAGGGAGGCAATAATATAACTGTGAAATTTTCCCCCAAAAAAATTAATAAAGAAGACAAAAAGGAGGCAGAAACACTAATCATCTATCCAGCTCTCAACATGACAAAATAGCATTGCATAATCTTAATGTGAATAGTATGCTTAGCAACAGATGTGTATGGCCTTAGAACCATCCAGATAAGAACATCTAATCATCCTAACAGGCTACAAGGTAGACAAGTGGTTCTCAACCTGCGGGTCATATGACCTTTTCACAGGGGTCACCTAAGACCATCAGAAAACACAGATATTTACATTACAATTCATAACAGTAGGGAAATTACAGTTATGAAGTAGCAACACAAATAATTTTATGGTGGGGGTCACCATAAAACGAGGAACTGTATTAAAGGGTCACAGCATCAGGAAGGTTGAGAGCCACTGCAGTAGAGAGTAGATTAAAAAATCAGGAAAAGAGTAAGCTAGGAAAGTATAGATTAATCACGCTACAAGCAAGAAACTCAACATACTTTATTTCTCCAGAAGTATAAAACATGAGTGACAAGAAATGATTCTCTTAAATAAAGCAGCAGTCAGATCAGGAAGGACCTTGGATACCATGTTTCAGGAGTTCAATTTTTACCTTAAGAGAAATGAAGAGGCCTTGAAAGGTTTCAATGGAGAGAGCATGATCAACCAATGTTTATGAAGATCAGGTCTGGATGACGTGGGAGAGGTAGGTATGCAAGGTCCTGGTGACAACCTACTCTAGGTCTGGTCTAATCCATACAGTGCCGTGGCCCTGCTGGGAATGCTATCTGGAAGGAGTGCTGGAGGGAGGAGAAACTTAGCAGCAGCCAAGATAGGTAAATGTGACTCCAAATTTTACAACTCAAACAATTCTAATTGTTTATCCCCAGCTTCTCTGTCCTCTGTCCATATCTCTACCATCTCTCAGCTACAGTAGTGATTTCTCTTCAGGCCTTCACATTATCTCTCCTCTAAAATCTGGGAGACGTGACAGCTCCAGAAGTCCTCCAGAATTCTTTAGCCTCCTGGGAAAAGCATTGTAAAGGTTCTCTACTTGGGAGCAAAGAAGGTACTTTGGTAACCTGGCGCATCAAGCATCCTCCTTGAATGTATCTGAAGCATTAGGGACTATGTCTTCTATAGAGACTCACATCTGACTCATCAAAAAGACCTGATGGTCTTTCTAGGTCTTGAAATCATATGATATTTATTTGTTTATTGCCAAACACTCAAACTTTGTTTGCTCACTCTTAGAGGCTTTAAGCCCAAGATCAAGGTCTTAGCAGGTCTGGTCTCTCCTAAGGGTGCGCTCCTTCACCTGTGGTGGCCTACTTTCTCTCATGTTCTTTATAATATCTCCTGTGGACATGAACATCCCTGATATTTATATGCTCTACGTTCCTCTTATAAGGGGGGTCATTCCTTACCCACCTCTGCATCAGACCTAACATCCTTATAAACCCATAAAAACCTTTGTGATGCATTGACTTCACAAAGCTCTTAACCCATCAAAGGGTTAAGAATGCTATCAGATAATATCTGAGGCTTGTCTGCCTAGGTGTGACCTGCTTCTCTGATGCACCCACCAATGTGTTTTACAATTGCCTTGATCCTGACATTCTTTCTTCTACGACTAACAGCTTCCTGGAATTGCTCCTGTGGAGGAATGTGGAACCTGGGGTAATCCAGCTCCATGTTGCTAAGCCATGGTTACTCATAATTTTGGCTTCAGAATAAATTATCTCTTTTTAAAACAAGAACAACAATATGGGGCCACCAGTCAGATTTGGGACCCATTTGTGCAACCTTATTTGATCTGAATCACATCTTTAAAAGCCCTACATCCAAATCCAGTCACTTACTCAGATACTAGGGCTAGGGTTTCAACACATGAACTTGAAGAAAAGGATCTAAACCACCCATATAATATAATTTGATTGTAATATGAAAGGAGGAAAGACTACTGAATAAGGAAGATAGTTAAAACCAAAACCAAAACCAGTAGTTGGTGATCAACTTGTCAAAGGGTTGTTTGGATTCTAGAAAAAAATAAAATCAGAGTTTAAGTTCCTTGGAAGTGAGATTGCAGAGTATTTATGGCTCTCGACAATGGCATCATCTAAGATATTTCTATGGATTCAACCAAACGCACAGAAAGGAAAAACTGGGTGGTGGTTGTCATGATTTCAAAATGCAATGCTCCATAGCTCATGCTTTGAACTTCTGGTTCCCAGGTGGTAGCACCGTCTTGGGAGGTTGCAGAAACTTAGGAGGTGTGGCCTACCCAGAGGAGGAAGATCACTGGGGCATGCCATCGAGGGTCATCCTGGGCTCCCAATCTACTTTCTGGTCACCATGAGAGGAAGAAGCTTCTTCACCATACACACATTCCCAACGGTCATGATGTCTTGCCTCACAACAGGCCTCCAGTCAAGTGACTGAAAGTTCTGTAACTGTTACCAAAATAAATCCTTCTTCCTCTTAGTTGTTATCTCAAATGTATTTGGAACTGGCTTGCTGAAGGAATTTGGAAGAATTCAAAGATGCTGACTAGAGAAGCCATGGTTTTAGCTTCTTCATTTGGGGCTTAATAAAAAGTTAATAAGTCTCTGCCATGTGAGTCCCAACACAGTTAGACAAACTCTATTTCCTTTTATTTTACTTCTTAAAAAGCAATTATCTGATAAGACAACAACAGCTAACACATGTTACTAAATACTCTGCCATCCAGCCCTGTTTCTGAAACCACAAGTGCTTTGAATACTGTCTTAGTTAGAGTTTCTATTGCTATGAAGAGACACCATGACCATGGCAGCTCTTATAAAGGAAAATATTTAATTGGGGCTGACTTACAGTTTAGATTTAGTCCCTTATCATCATGGTGGGAAGCATGACTGCATGCAGGCAGATGTGGTCCTGGAGAGGTAGCTGAGAGTTCTACATCTGTATCCCCAGCCAGCAGGAAGAGACAGTTCAACATTAGGCCTGGCTTGAGCTTCTGAAACCTCAAAGCCCACCCACCAGTGACATACTTCCTTCAATAAGGCCACACCTACTCCAACAAGGCCATACTCCAATAATGCCACTCCCTATGAGTCTAGGGGGCCATTTTCATTCAGACCACCACAAATACCTTGTAAATTTTCCAAAGAAAAGTAAGAGATTGACCAAATGTTTGTCACTACATAGAGCTCATTATTACCCTTCCAGTTGCTAAAAATGCCCTGGTATCTGCTGCTTCCGCTTTAAGATTGTACAGTTTGAGTATCCTTTATCCAAAGTGCTCAGGCCTGGAGTGTTTCAGATTTTAGAGGCTTTTGTTGTTGTTCATTTCTTTGGTTTTGGATTATGGAATACTTGTCTATATTTCACTTGTTAATCATCTTTAATCTAAAATTCTGAAATCTGAAGTATTCCAAACTGGGCTTTAGGTTTCAGATTTCAAGATGGATGTTCAACTTACACCACATATTTCAGCTTACTGTTATATCAGTATTTAACCTTCCATTAATATTTCTCTATTAGTTAAATTATACCACTGCAAAGATGACTCCAAAGTCAGTGATTGACAGCAGTGAAGGCCAACCTCACACTCACCTATACAGCCAACGGCAGTATGTGTGGTCTTTGCTCAAAGTCACTCTTTCTGGGAATCCTTGTGGATTCTATCTGTTGTTATCTGATGCTGAGGCTCACATTGCTTGGTCTGGTGTAGTTGGTCCTCCAGAGCTACAATTCTGCCTCTGTAGATTCAACCAGTTGGAGGCCAAAACTGTTAAAACAACCATGCAAACAAAAAATATTCACACAATAGTAAAGACAATATAGACTAGGTATGGTTTGTATGCCTGTAATCCTCAGGACTTAGAAGGCAAAGGCAGGGGAATCATGACTTTGAGGCCAGTCTAGAATACACAGTGAGTTCCAGACCACCTTGCATTACAGAGTGAGTGATTTCCTATCTCATTTTTTTTTGAGTCTCTCTACATATCCCTGGCTGTCCTGGAACTCATTATGTAGCTCAGGTTGACCTCAGACTCAAAGATCTGCCTGCCTCTGTCTCCCAAGTGCTGAAATTAAAGGCATGCATCACCACTACACCTGGCTTAAAAAAAAATTTTTTTTAAGCCCAAATGAACTACAACAAAAGGTGTGGACACGGTGATGCAGGCATATACTCTCAGTACTCAAGAGACTGAGGTGGGGATTCTGAATGTGGGGTCAGTCGTTGCTACATATTAAGATCTTACCTCAAAAGAAATTATTTAAATGCAGCATGTGGTATAAAAACTACTTACGCTAAATGTAATTGTGTTAGGTATTATAACGTCATCTGGAGATGATTACATATATGGGAGAGTGGCTTGGCATATGCTATATGCAAACACCATGCCAGTGTTATATGAAGCATTTGAACATCTGCAAATTTTATATGCTGGTTTTTCTGGAATTAATTGTCAATGGATACCAAAGATAACTGTAGTCATTAGGCGTATGCACTTACCGAGACTGAAATGTGGCTCATCTGGCTAGAGAAATAATTGCGAAATACATGTTAAATCTCATATTTAACACAAAAGGGTGAAATGCATTGAACAACGTTAATTACCTGTTGAATGATTTTTTTTTACTTAATTAGGTTAAATGAAGTATACTGTTAAAATTAATTTGTCTTTTTCTTTGGAAGCGTATCTAGTGAAATGCTTTAGATTTCATATGAGGCTTGTCTTGGATTTCTGATGGATGGCACTAGCCTTGGAAGAAGAAAGTATGCCAAGGCACACGATGGTTCCGAGTCTCCACTCACAGGCAACAGTGTGACTTCTGCTCATGTTTCTTTGTCCAAAACAAGTCACATGATAATGTCTAACTTTTTAGAGAGAGGAAGTACTACTGAATCATATATACCCAAGAGACCCAGCCAAAATGTCACAAAAACCTATAAAAATATATAAACAAGGAGTTATAACCACATCAGCTGAGCATGGAAAGCAATTGCACCACAAGAAGCAGTTTTTGCAGAAACACATCACAAGTCAGCAGAGGAGCTGTGGGGGTGAAGCCCAGCATACAGTCAGACAGGAACCCAGGGCCGGGAGAGCACACAGTGGATGCTGGGGGTTTGTGCTTCACTGTTGGTCTGCTATCTCATAGGGACCGGAAGATTGGATGCTCAGAGCACTCCAGCCTAGGGGCAAAGCTGTGGATCAGACCACTTTTCATAGCGCGTCAAGGGTCGGAAAAGTCACAGGCAGAAGAAAAGCAAAAAGAACTTCGGCACTGTAGAAAGCGGTTAGCAAAGGGGCCTCAAGCTTCACCAGAAGGAAAGGGGCGGGGCAAGTGAAACCAAGTAGAAATGAACAGCAAGGAAACCTCAGTGTTGTGGATAACCTACAGCCATAATGAAGACGTTTCCTGTTCACTTCTGTCCGTAGCAGGAATTGGCTCCTGACTTGGTCTGGGGGTTATGGGTGGGAGAAGGTATGAGTCTACCAGGACCAGGAAGTGTTTTTCCTAGAGACATAAAAGAAAAGCCCAGTCACTTAACACAAAGACAAGCAGGTACAGTCTTTGAGTCTCAGGCACCATACCAAAAGACACCCGATGCTTTACGGTGCGCTTTGACCTCACAACCGATTTTCAGGGGAGCACTTGCTTGCCTACTAGTCATGGTAGCTGACCCAGAACCAGGCATTTCTCTTGTTTCTGCCTTTCATAGACTGTGTCTATGATTAGCAAGACTCAGCAGAGCAGGCTGAAGCGGTATTTATCACAAAAGCCTACTAGTTAGAAAGACAACTAATCCCCAAGACATGGCCAGAAGGGGAGTCTTTCTGAGTGTTCACACTATTGTTGTGTTTGTTAGTTTAGGTACTTGTTTGGGGGCGATGTTTGAAGTTTATTCCTTCCTTTTTTATCTTATAGATAATTTGATGACCTTAGGTGTGGGGGCCCCTGAACCAGGAAATATTCCTAGAGACATAAAAGAAAAGCCCAGTCACTTGACGTAAAGACAAGCAGGTACAGTCTTTGAGTCTCAGGGCACCATCTGTGGGAGGCCAGCTCCTATCTTTTCAAAGGTTCCTATGAGGAGGAAAGAGGAATAAGAAACTTTTAGATAGAAAGACAGCAGAGAGGAGACAGACAGAAACACAGGATAACTTTGGGAGGACCTGTATCAAAATCCACTGGCCCCCTCTGTCTCTTCAAAAGGGCTTTTTATAACAATGCCAAGGGGCGGGGCAAAAGACTTCCCCCTTGTTAGATCAAAGCACACCACCCAGCCATGTATAGACACTTTAAAACACCTGGTAACCACGCCCGTGGTCCAATCATTCCCCTTATATGGGTAAAGCAAGCTCAGATCTCACTAGGAAACCTCTGTGGGTCTCCACACTTAGGTGGGAAAAGGAAAGGTCATCAGAAAGGAGATGGAGGGGTGGAAATTCATCTTTCCTTGTTCACTTTTTTGGTTTGCATTTGTTTGTTTGGTTTGGTTTTTGATTCTTTGAGACGGGGTCTTGTTATATAGCTCTGGCTGTCCTGGAACTCACTCTGTAGACCAGGCTAGCTTCAAACACACAAAGATTCACCTGGATCTGCCTCCCAAGTGCTGGGATTAAAGGTGTGCACCACCACGCCTGCTGGAATCCAGCTTTCTAATGGGAATGAGGCAGAGCTGACTCATCTGCTGAGGGCCACAAGGCTCCTGTGTGAAAGAGAAGCAGAGAAGTATCTTTTTCACAGGAGGCCTAAAGGAAGGACTAGGAAATAAGGAGAAGGCTTGAGGGGAAGGACTGGGGTGAAGGATCTCTGCCCTTCCCTTTCCTTCCCACACCTTCCTAAAAACAACGTTCATTTATTTATTTTTATTATGTTTCTTCTTTTGTGTGTGGTGTGCATATATGTATATTCATGCACAGGTTCATGGACACATATGTGCACATGTAGAAGCCCAAGGTTGGTGTCAGGGATCCTCCTCTATCCTTCTTCTACCTCCTTCTGTGAGGTGGGGTCTCCCAGTCAAATGCAGAGCTTTCCTGCACAGCTGGTCAGTCTTCTTAGTCAGCTTGATCTGAATCTCCTGTCCCCGCCTCCTGAGGCTAGAATTACTGGCTGGCTGCCATGCCTACCAGGAATGTACGTGGTTCTGGAGATCTGAAATCTGGCCCGGCAGTTTGCAAGGCAATTGCTTTAACCATTGAGTCATCTCTCCAGCCCCAATTCCATCACTTTAAATGTCATCCTTCCCCGGGTCTGGATCTCCTCTCCAGGTTACAGCTTTCCAATGAGTGTCCCCATGTGGCGATCTGACAAATGTCTGAAACTTAATTCCCACATGAACAGATTCTCACTCATGCTAACCCATACAACCTCCCTCTCAGACGCACTTAATGGTACCACCATGGACCAGCCTCTCGGGCAAGAAATCTGAGTCCTACTTGCTTACTCTGTCCCTCACCTGTCACATGAACTGTTGTGGAATAGCTGTGTAAGTATGCAAAGATGTGTTGCATTTGTTTAACTATGTAAAGATGTGCTGCGTTTGTTTATGTTGCGAATATTTGTTTAACTATGTGAAGATGGCCTGCCTAAGGCACCTGATTGGTCTAATAAGAAGCTGAACGGCCAGTAGTGAGGGAGGAGGTATAGGCAGGACTTCCTGGCAGGGAGAGTAAGGAGGAGGAGGAATTTAGGCTCGAGTAAGGGGAGAAAGAAAAATGGATGCCAGGGACCAGACAGACAGATAGACATGGAGGAAGTAGAAAAGTACGACATACAGAATGAAAGAAAGGCAAATAGCCACAAGGCAAAACATAGATGAATAGAAATTGGTTAAACTAAGTTAAAAGAGCTAGTGGGACAAGTCTAAACTAATGCCAGGTATTCATAATTAATAATAAGTCTCCGTATCTTTATTGGGGAGCTGGTTGGCAGCCCAAAGAAAATGCCAACTACAGTGAACTCTAATAGTAAGTTCAGTTGAGTCAACCTCCGTTGAGTAGGGGACAGCAGTTCACTCTTCCCCAGCAGGGCCACACCCAGCCACATTCTCTGAATGGCCTCAGCAATCCACTGTCTGTCCACACTCTTAAGAGTAACAATGACCTTAGGATTTCAAATGTTTCCTGTGGTTCTCTGACTTCAGTGGCTTCATTTGTCACATAGATTACATCCAAACTCTCCAAGGCCAGACATGCCTGGCCTCAAGTCCTGCTTACCTCAATCACTCCCAACCCCCTTGCTTTCTACCGCAGACTCCACTGACTTTCTTTTCACTTCCTTGATTCACCCTACAGATTCTTCACATGCGGATCTTTTTGGGGTTGTAACATTGTTCTTTCCTCCATGACCTTCTCTGGGGTTTGTTGTTGTTTTGTTTTGATTTGATTAGTCATTGCTTTTTTTTTCCCCCTAAACTCTTGGAAAAGTCTTCCCCTGAATTTTTATTCTCTTCTGTCTGTACCTCTTACTCATTCTGTTCAAAGTTGGTTTGTTTCATAGCATAAGTTTCCTTTTTCTAGTCTTTTTTAAAAAAGTCTTATCATGTAGCTCAGGCTACCCTCAAATCTGTTGCATCTTCCAAGCTGACCTCGAACTTGCAATCCTTTTCTCAAGCACTTAGATTATAGGCATGCACCATGGTACCTAATTAAAATGGGTGTTTTCTTCCAATACACTAGCCAGAGGCTTGCATATAGAGGATACTTAGTTTATTTTCTGAGCATCAATATGGATTTTATTGTTTGGGCCACCAGAATTCTACCACCCAGTTGTCTGAAAGTTAATGGTTGCCTAGGATGTTTCTTGACTGCAGACTGAGGGTGTAGCTTTGGTACGAGTCAGCACACAGGTCTAGAAACTGTTCAGATGAATGGAGCTAACTTGTCAGACAGAAGTTGCCCCATTGCATGAGCAGGAATAGTTTTCATCCTGTGCTTCAGGGCCTAACCCAGAAGCTGGTCACTCAGTTTTGTAAGGAGGAGACTCTTGAATGTCTTTAGACCTTGCCAATATATAAGTGATCACAAACCAAGGATGGTCCTCGGAGAACAGGGCAGGACAGACATCCTCTAGAGCAGTGGTTCTCAACCTTCCTAATGCTGCCACTCTTTAATATGTTGTGGTAACCCCAGCCACAATATTATTTCATTGCTATTTCATAACTGTAATCTTTCTTCTGCTATAAAACAATGTAAATATCTGATATGCGACCCTGTGAGGGGGTCTCGACCCACAGGTTGAGAACCACTGCTCTAGAGGTTTGCTGGACACCTCTCAAAAAAGGTAAAGAGCTTTTACCTTTTCCCTAGTGCTGACCGGGACACACGAGGACATCCATGATTACACTGGAGTAATCAACCCTATTTTACAATACAGTCATGCACTACATAGAAACATTGCAGCCAGTGACACCATAGATTTTAAAGGAGATTGAAGAAATTCTTCCCACCGAGTGCTATTATCGCTGTCTCAGCTGCCTGTCACAGTGCATTACTTGTGTGGATAATCAACCCCACCATGCTGCCCATCGTATAAAGCACAGCACAGAAGCAGGAGCGGCGGCTCAGCAGTGCAGCACTGGCTGGGCAAGCACTGGGGCCAGAGTTGGGATCCCGGCACTCACGAAATAGCCAGGCATGGTGTTCTGGGCACCTGTCACTCCAGAACTGCAGAAAGGAAAGGGAAGAGGACTCCTGGGGCCTGCTGGCTTCCAACCTAGCCAAAGAACTCAAGCTCCACATTCAGCAAGAGACTTTGCCTCAAAGGAACAAGGTGGAAAGCGACAGAACAATGGTGCCTTCCTCTGGCCTCCATGCATACACAAGTGCACACACGCATGCATAAGCACACACAAGTGCACATATACTACATACACAAAAATATAAAAATGCAAATGAAATAAAATAATTTTAAAAAGATAAGTTTTGAAAAAGATCACAGTACACAGTTAACGTGCAGTACATAGTATTTTATAACAAATGACTATATTACTGGTATGTGTTCATTCTGCTATACATTTAGTCATTATTTTAAAGTGTACTCCTTATATGAAAAAGTTTACTGTAAACCAGTAAACATCATGTTACACCAACAAACAGCTTCATATATCTTGTTCCCACACTCCCTGGAAGCATCAAGATGCCACATGGAGGGACTGATTTAAACCATCTAAGTGTGTAACAGTGTACTGAGTTTTCAAGACAATCAATCACCCAACTACACGACTTTCAGAACACTCCCACTATTAGACGGCACAGGGGTCTAACTAGATCTCAGCAGTGTCCAGGTTCTGTATGTCATGTTGGTTCACAACTGATGAGATGTGCACTGTTTTAATGGGCAGCGGTGGGGCACTGGAGGAAAGAGGAGACTCTGAAGGGTCAGGGGAGCCTGGAGTCAAAATGTAGAAGTAAACCAGCATGAGGAGGAGGGTTAGGAAAGACAGGAACATGAGTCAGGGAGAAAGAGGAGGAAGTAGCCTCGGAAGACAGGGATGGTCAGATTGGAAAGTCCCTTCGAGGGTCCCCCACATCCCCCAGCGTGAAACCTGTAGTCTTTCCTGTCTGGTAGGGAGCCAGAAACTTGCACCTGCCCTGCTCTGCTTCAGAACGATGTGCCTGAATGCCCGTAAAAGTTCCCTACAGCGTGAAGAATTTGAGAAATTGCATCATATTGTTGGCAACACACCCAGACAGGAACACAGGTCAAGAGGGAAAGGGAAGAGACAAGATGTGACAAGACGGGCAGGCAGGCAGAGCTGTGTAGTGGTGAGTGTGAGGAGCAGGTGTGGAGTGCCTGCCTTGGGGGCCAGGAACTCCTGCCCTGGCTCCACCAAACGGCCAGTAGAGCTCTTCCAGCAGCAGTGGAGGTAAAAGGCTGAGTGATCAGTGTTCTAGGGAGCCTTTTTATGTATTTTGCTGGGTACCAGGCTTTGAGATTAACGCCCAGGGCTCAGAGAAAGGCAGCAGCACGGTAGAATGTATGCTTTCCACCTGAGAACAGAAAAACCCCAAATGAAATTTATTCACACAGAAAAACCTAAAGGTTTGAGGCACAGATGGATTCACTGGCTCCAGGTGCCACCCCACCCCCCACCCTGCCCCAGGTCTGGCTTTGTTCTCAGGCAAACTCTGAGATCAGCCTCACCTACTTTCCAGTCTCTTTCAAGGAGAAAGAGGCTTTTATTCTCGGTAGTTCAACACAGAGCTGAGGACGGGCTGTTTGGACTGATGCAGCCACAGGCCTATCTCTAATCTAGTTCCTGCAACTAGGCAAACAGAATGTGCCGTTGGCCAAGATCTGGGTGCTGTAGGAAGTTCAGTCTTAGCTTGAACCCTGTGTACTAAAGATAAGAAAAAAGTAATCCTCCAAAGAAAAAGCAGGATTGGAATTATAGAGCCTGGAAAAGGGAACCCAAGAAAACAGGGGGTTTGGATCAGCCAAAACAGGGAACCAAAGAGAATCATCAGCAGAAGAGTTGGACACTGAACAGAAAGAAACTGCCACACGTGTGGAAAGAAAGGGGCCAGAAGCCGTCCTGGGACAGTAAGTAGAAGGGCTGGTAACTGAGAGGAGCAAGACTTAGTCAGCTTCCCAAAGAACAGAGCCTAAAGCAGAACTTCACAGCTAATGGTCTACTTGGTTGTCAACCCAGGACATTACAAATGAGAGAGAAAGAAGGGACTTAGAGGGCCTCTTCCATAAAGGTCCATGTCTAAACACAGCATACAGGAATTTCATAACCCAAAGCAGTCCCTTATAGGGAGGGGTGGAGAAGAAGGATCTACCATATATACTGTGCTGGCTAGTTTTATGCCAACTTGACACAAGCTAAAGTCATTGGACAGGAGGGAATCTTAATTAAGAAAATGCCTCCAAGCAAGGTGTGGTGGCGCACGCCTTTAATCCCAGCACTCGGGTAGCAGAGGCAGGTGGATCTCTGTGAGTTCAAGGTCAGCCTGGTCTACAAAGTAAGTTCCAGAAAAAAAAAGAAAAAAGATTTAAAAAAAGAAGAAAGGAAGGAAGGAAGGAAACAAAAAAAGCCTCCATAAGATGGGGCTGTAGGCAAGCCTGTAGGGCATTTTCTTAATTAGCAATTGATGGAGGAGGGCCCAGCCCATTGTTGTTTGGACCATCCCCTGGCTGGTGGTCCTGGCTTCTGTTAGAAAGCAGGCTGAGTAAGCCATAAGAAACAAGCCAGTAAGCAGCACCATCCATGGCTTCTGCATCAGCTCCTGCCTCCAGGTTCACTGCTTTTGATGATGGACTGTTTTATAGAAGTGAGAGTGAAATAAACCCTTTCCTTCCCATGTTGCTTTTAATCATGGTGTTTCATCACTGCAGTAGTAACCCTGAAGTCATCCACCAATCAGTCTCCTTTCTGATTTAACTCACCAAAACTTCTGTGGCGTCTCCAGGCTGCTTCAGTGCGTGAAGCCAGGTTTCTCTAGCCTGTGATATGGTGTTCCATCCAAGAGCGTGTGATGAAGTAATGGATAATACCAAAGGCCAGACATTGCCTGGGGAAATAGAATATGAAACTAGCAGTAAACTGGCTCCTGGGAAGAAAAAGGCCCATGGAGCAGGTAGAGCCCAGAGAAACTATGCTGGAACATTGAGTTTGTTCAACTCTGGGATTATGTTTTTGATTAGGACTTTATTCTAAATAACCAGTAGCCTAGTGCTCAGCACATTGTAGGGCTTTGGAAAATGATGGTAAACAAATTATTTGCAAGGCATTATATAATGAGCAAAGTCTGTGTTTGTATCTATATAATGTGACATGGAATTTCACTCACACTTTTATTTTAATTATTGCCTTATAAATTGTCATGTATTTACAGAGTACCATATTGTGTTTCAATATGTATACGTATTATATGATACTCAAATCAGGGAAAGTATATGTCCTCAAACATTTATCATCTCTTTGCATTTAAAACATTGACAACCCTTTCTTCTGACTTTACTTCAACAAGCCACACATTACCATTATCTACAGTGACCTTACTATTGGTCATAACTTTGGAATATAATTATGAAAATGTTAAACTATAAAACTCATCCATACAACAATCTTACAATGATACAGTGTGTATATATCCAGAGCCCTGAATGTTTTGCTTATATCAACTCCTGTAATTGTCACAATTAAATGCTAGGGGATAATTAGTGACCACAAAGAAGTCTTTGTAAGCTCAGCCAAATGCATGAACTCAGGGTGACCACAGGCCACCAGTCTATTCAGAAGGACAATGAACAGGAACAAGAGCTCTGCAGCCAAGCAGCTTCAGGCCTTCCTTTCTATGACAGCTCTTTTTTATTGTTTATTTTTCTTTTGAGACAGTCTCACCATATCACCCTGGCTGTCCCAGAACTCATTATGTCCATATAGTTCTTGAAGCAAACCAGTAGGTCCATGGAAATGAGATCGATATGTAAGCACGGCATTTACCCTAGCTTAGTCAGGTATCTTATTCTCCACCAAAGCTAATAAAAACCTTCTATAGATTTTTTTTCTTTCACTGGCTAGACTTCATAATTTAGAGAAGTTTCAGGTTTCAGAAAAAGGGAGTTGAAAGTACAGAAAATTTCCATATGTCCTAACCCTCTGTGGGCACACAGTTCCCTTACTATTAATATGTAGCCATAGTGTGGTTCATTCGTTATACTTGATCAGACAATATTGTTAATACATTATTATTTAGTCACAGCCAAGGTCTGTAGTCTTTGTGGTGTACATTCTGCACATATTGATAGATGTGTACATGTGTATGTATCCACTAGTACAGACAGCATCATATGACATAGTTGTAATGCATGAAAGTTCTCTGTGTCCCACCCATGCACCCTTCTTGTTACCTCAACTGACCTCCAGCACCTGGCATCCGCTAGCCTTTGCAACGCCTCCCTCTGTGATCTCTTATTCTCCTAGAGTGTCCTAGGCGAGGAGCGTGCTGGGCTCAGCCCCCTGTGACCTGCATTTCGCATTGTGTCCCATCTTTTTGTGGTTGAATAGGTCACTTCTTTGTTGTGCTGGACAATGCTCCACTGTTTGGATTCACAGTCAATTTACCCACTCATTTGTTTCGAGATGTCTTGATTGCTTCTTGCATGTTTTGTTGTCCGTTGGGAATAAAGCTTCTGGAAGCATCTAGGCACAGGGTTTTGTGTGGACGTACATGTCCAATTCATTTGGGTGAAATGCCGAAGGGTGTGGTTGTTGAACAGTATGTTAATATCCCCTGTAGGATTTTTTTCTTTTCCTGTTTATTTACTTCAAGTTTAAAGTAGTTTACTATGAAACAAAGCATATGTACGGAGGCTTTCTCTAGGCATGCTTCCAAGGATATAAGGCAAACATCCAGTTGCTAGAGTCACTGCATTCACAAAAGCCTCGAGCATGGCATCCCTATCGCCTGTTTATGATTCATTTCTTCCTCCTAGCCCAGATGTTGTTTTACTAACCAAGGCTCACTTTCACTACAAGTATATGGTAGTAACATAGTTAATATTTTTACCTTTTCCAAGTTACTAGGAGAAAAGATAGTCAAATGTGTTTGATTCGCCCAGAAGATTAACAAATTTTGTTGAATTCTTTGTTCACAAGTTTTATCATTTACAGTTTTCAAATAAGAAACAGATGCACCAGATGTCATCAAGTAACTTACCAAGGTCACAAAGCCAATAAACAAGGGAACCAAGATTCAGACTCAGGTGTCTAGCCTCAAAGGGTCTATCTAGCAATGTTATAGTCCACTGCCTCTCACAGCCCCCTCTCTCTAACAATGGATATAGAACTTATGTAAATAACTCATGGGCAACATATCTGAAGTACTGGACAATAAGCCTGTACCCACTAAGCTAGCTATAGTGATGATTTTATTTAAAGGGCCTCTATTTCTATGCTCTGGGGGAAATTTTTCAAAGCCCTTATTACCATGGGCTGGGGAAGTCCCTCAGACTTCTGGGCGTTCCCAGGGGCTTCCAGGTGGCCTCTGACTCAGGCCCCTGTATCACAGCTTACTTTCTCTACTTTATTTCCCACAGAAACTCTTGTGCAACATTTTGACTATTTTGCTGAATGTCATAAGGAACCAATCACTTCAAACCTTCTTGTGACCTCTGTAAAATTTTCTGTGTGTGGGTGGTGTCACAGAAGAAACACTTTGCACAGTTCCTAGTATTGTATACTAGACATGGCATTCACTCACACCCCTTGTACTTGCTCACCCATCACAAGAGGTGTGTGACTAAAGATCTTTAATGTATGCTTGTTTTGATTTTTAATTTTCCTTCCACTACAGCTGAGCAAATGGGCAGAAAGAGAAGTATGTACTTATGTACTTCCCATTTAACAACAATTTTATTTCCCCATAAACCTCCAACTTTGCCATCCAGGAATCATTTTTATCCATTTGTTCTACTATGTCATCAAATGTTCGTTAAGTTTGGGTCTGAAACGTGCTTTGGTTACAGCGCTTTTGTTAGTGAATGGCCAATGCTGTGGCTGGCAAATAAGCATAAGCTGGCATGTTTCTTCTCTTGTCCTTCCGCTAGTATTTTTGGATGTATCTTGAGATGTAATTGAGTCAGATATGAAATTTCCTGTACTCTTAGCTCAATCAGGCATTTTGACCATCTGTTCCAAGGTAAGTAGGATTCTGCCACTGATCTTGAGAAATCCCAGGGGAATACATAGGACAAGAACCCAGGCAAGGGGAAGACAGTTTCATAAGAGAAGGGAGCAGACCCTGAGGAATGGAACATGTGTACCTACTGCTGCTTTGAAAACACATCCAAGGTTTAAAAGAATTTTTTCTCTGGCTTGCAACCTCAGAGGTTCCAGTCTACAGTTACTTGGTGCCATGCCCTTTGGCCTATGGAAAGGCAGAAGATCATCGTAGGGATGTGTCAACTCAACTCAGGAATGTGTTCATTCACAGCAGCTTGAAAGCAGAGGTAAGGATGGGGAGAAGAAGCTGGGGTACCAGTGGTTCCTTCAGGGGCATGCTCTCATGCCCTAACTTCCTAAATGCCCTACTACTTCCCAACAGCACAACCTTCTGGGGACCAAAACTTCAACCGTAACCTTCGAGGGACAGTTACTATCTAGACCATAACATGGATTTAAGGGAGAGAAGCAATCATATCTGAGTTGTGAAGATTATGAGATAGCATTAGGTTTTTGTTTTTGAAGACTAAATAGAAATTTAATAAACTGGGATGATACAGAGAAGATTCAAGATAGAAGTGCCATAAAAACAAAGGCTAACAAGTAAGTAACGTGATCAGAAATCAGCAGCGTGGTGCTCTGCTTGGCAGAAGCATGGGATACTAAGGTAGGCTTTGTGCTCAGGACTGTAGGGGAGAGCACGTTAGAAAGACTCAGTCTGTAATGTAATGTGATACAGAAAATCTACCACAAAGTAGCAAAAGACAAAAAATCAGTTGAGGCTGGAAAACCTTCTAGTCTCAAAGTTGCACACCCAGGGATAGAGGATGGAATTTACATTTGGATCCAAATTGCTCAATCAGTACTTATAAAAATCATTTCAACAGGCCTTTTAATTGTGTAGGTTTAAGAGCAAGAACTTACTATTTTTCTTAAATAAAGCCAAAAGGCAATAAAATAACCCAAACACAAATGCTTTGGACGGTCTATTTAGTGATGTAAATTGGGCACATCTTAAACTCAATTATGCTCCTGGAGAGTTATAATTTTTTCCTCAATTTGGATTTAGAAATTATGTCTGAAAATTACTGGTTGTTGTTGAGAGAGGTGTTTATAGATTCTTGTCCAAGCATATGTTTACAGATGAGTGAAAACCTGTCTGTAGGAGGATTCCTGCAAGAGGCCATTCCCTGTATGCTGGAGGGGTTGGGTTTGGCTTGAGTCAGTACATCCAGGCTAGAGTCTTGTCTCAGTGTTGCCCACACCTGCACAAGCTAACATTATTAGTAAACGTGGTCTAGGGGTGGGGGGTTAAACTCCCCAGTCATAGAAACTGCCTTAGTTATGAGCAGTGAGTTATCAGGTAAAGGGATGGATAGCCTTCAAGTTACTCGTCTGTAGAAGACTGGGACAAGATGAAGCAGTGGTCCCCACATGGAAAGCATGGACAGCAGCCAGAGAGAAGAACCTGGGCATCTCCTCCATGCCATACCTGGGCCCTGGGGAACTCTGAAAAGCAACATGGAGAAATAACCAGACGACAAATCCAAATGACGCACTGCTACAAACAGGAACGTGAATTTCGTCACTGACACAGAGAAGGACTGCTCTAGAGTCAAGGAGACAAGAGAAATATCAACCAAGTGATGTGCATGACCTGGTACTGGCTTCTGGCTTTGAAATGAAATTGTCACTCAGGGCTTTTAGTTATGGAAAGAATTGGGGAAATCTGAACGCAGAGTAGATGCTGTAGAACAGGAATGTAGACTGCCATTAAAATTCTTGAATCTAGCTTTTGACTTGTAGTTACACAAAAGGATGCTTTTGCCTTTAAGAGGTGCTTAGGAAGTATGACCAGGTATTTAGGAATGAAGGGTCAAGATAATCATGCAACTTATCCCTCAAATAGTGTGTTTGTAGAAATATTGTGAGAGGGGAAACAAGTGTGGCATTTAAGAGTGGTGATTTTTTTTGTAAGGACTCAATGCATAATAATTTATCTACAAAAGTGTGATTTTATTATAGAAATTATTTGCACATATCAAACAGTATATCTTGATAAGAACTGTGGTAGACACATCATGTGTTTTCCTACTTAATGCTGCACACAGAGGCATGTTTATAAGCATGTTTAAGCTTCCCTGCATCTTGTGGGGGTGACTTAGTGCTAAAACTTCTGTTGTCTTAACGGTTATGATGAGCAGCTGTGCTACTTGGCATAACCACTTCTCCTGCTGCTCTGAAAACATGTTGACTTGAGTCACGTCTTTGTGTGTCCCTAATATGTAGCCGTGTAATGGTGGTTAATGATCAAATAAAAGGAATGAGTCAGAATGGCGGTATAAGTAGCACTTAACAGGAGGAAATGTCACTTTAAGAGACATGAGCTGGCTTAGAAAGATCTATGAGGCCAAGTCCAGTAGGGAAGAGTTGACAGCAACAATCTCACTCAGCTATGGACTGTGCATGAAACATTATCAACAAGCCAGGCAAAATGAAGCCACGGGTACAATAATGGCAATGTCTACCCCAGGGCTGACCAACTGCTCTTTGACTGGAACTGAGGCCTGCTGCACAGGAAGGTGTCCTCCCCTGGTACTGTAAATCTAGTCAAAAGCCCATTGTATGTCATAGGCCCTACTGGAGAAGATACTGCTGCTCTTTTGCAAATCGTATGTGATGTGCTCATCAAATTGCTTTCTTTCTGTCTGTGTTTGTAGTCACAAATGACGACTGCTGCCAGCCTTGCTCAGAGACACTTCTTTGTTTTAGCGGTCTGTGATAACCTCGTGGGCTCCTAACTGATACATGTGATGAGAATAAGTGACAGCTGAATGCTCAGCCATTAACTAGACATCTCTATTCCCCAGGGCACAGGGCACAGTGTGGAAAAGGGAGCAGAAAGAATGTAGGAGGCAGAGGCTAGAGATAGTGTGTAGAACACCTACTGTTGGGAATGACATGCATGGCCCGTGCATACTTCAGCTCATGGCAGCTGTGATTATTTGCATAAGCCTGGGCCCACCAACATCCTAGGACGGATGAGGGAGGAACTCACGGGGTGCCACCCCTCCTTGAGGACTTAACTGTTAATAAATTATGGGGGAAGGAGGAATATTTTCTCCAGTGGTGTAGCCCATGGTAAGGTGCCCATGTTTCTTTAAATAACCCTTCACCTATGTTCCTACAAGTAACCCTAATATAACTCACTGGGTCATCAAAGGGGGGCAGTATTAGGGAACTAGTTGGGAAGGGAAGGAAATCAGAGGGAATAAAAGGGGGAGAAGAGAGGGTAATGGGAGTGAATATGACCAAAATGCATTATATACACGTGTGAAAATTCCATCATGAAATTCACTGTGTATAACTAACACACACTGTTTTAAAAAGAGATGTACAAAGGAGACCAGTTTCCAATGGTCAGAACCTTCTGATAGGGCAACTTGAAAGATTTCGGCTAGAATCCTCTCTTTCCAACTATTTGCTGTAGTGCCCTCTTCAACCCAGATCCAGTTCCTCTAGGGCCTCACCACGGCCAACCTGGACCTGCTCCAGGCCCTTCCTAGCGGGCATCTAGGTGGAGGTTCCCCTTCTGAGTTCAGGCTCATTTCTTGTATCTTTTAGTGAATCCATTTTCTCTAGCTACAGTTCAGTCCTCTCCTCAGGAACAACAATTTAGGAAACACATTAGATCAAATGTCAAATCCAAGGTCCAATCCAAATCAAATGTCATTTCATATTATCAACAAAAACTTAGCATTCTTGGCTAGTAAGAGATAATCCTCAACTATAGTGGCTGGGAGTGTGTGTGTGTGTGTGTGTGTGTGTGTGTGTGTGTGTGTGTGCATGCTGTAGCAAAGTAAGTAAAAAATAGAATTTGTATATATTAGCCAAAGACTAAATAAATTATCTGTCCATTTTAAAGACTAAAAATCATCTTTTTTATTTTTCTTCCACTTTTGAGGTTGCCATCAGCACAATTCAAAATTCTTTAAATATTAGGAAAGCCTTTTTATTTTATTCTCATCCCAGTATTTTGGCATGATAAAAATTATGCCTGAACTAGGACTTCATGGATGAATAAACAAATGAGACCCAAGGCCAAGAAGTGTTCTATGCATTATTGATGTAAATATGGCCACCTCCTAAAGTAAAAGGTCATGGGCAATAAGAGTACTATGGAAACCAGTATAGTGGTTACTCAGGAAGATGGGAATTGATTATCTCAAGATCCAGTTACACCACTCTTGGGCATATATGCAAAAGCTGCTTTATGGTACCACAGGGACACTTGCTCAACCAAGTCATTGCTGCTTAATAGCCAGAAACTGTAAACACTGGATGCCCCTCAACAGAGAAATGGGTAGAGAAGATGTGGTATGTTTACACAATGGAGTATCACTCAGCTCTTAAAAGAAATGAAATCATGAAAGTTGCATGCATGGATGGAGCTAAAAAACAAATCATCCTGAGTGAGGTAACCCAAACCCAGAAAGATAAATTGGTATGTATTGGCTTATAAGTGAGCTACAATATAACCAAGCTACAATCCATAGACTCAGAGAGGTTAGAGATAGAGGAAGGGACTGGGGGACACATGGATCTCACTGGGAGGAGGGAACAGAATATATGTTATAGATGGAGTGGAGGGGGAGTATTTAAACAGGAGCATCAGGTGGGGAGGGGGAGAGGAAGTGGGGTTGAGGGAAGGAAAGAGGACAGAAACATCTAGAATTGAAGAACGTTTGAGGGGTGGTATGAAAACAGTGCAGTGGGAACTTCCTAGAATATATGAAGGCAATCCTAATGAAGTTTCCAAATAATAAGAGAGATGGAGACCCCCCACCCACCCACCCACACAAACTGGCCACCTTTTGTCACCAAATGAAGCTTCCAGTACCAGGAC
>CABHPQ010033176.1:0-27043 GCA_902168405.1 Peromyscus aztecus
CCTTGACCCGGAAATGGCTATCTTGACCTGGCGGATGTGTCCGGGTCCGTCAGTCGCCCTGGTTACGAGACGCCCTGACCCGGAAATGGCTATCCTGACCCGGACCTGGCTAGGCTGAATTGTCTGCTGGGCATATGCAAACACGTCCAACCCCTTCAGGTGTGCCCAGTGCAGGGATAGGTCGAGTCATTGCACCACTTAAACATTCAGTTTCCATGAATAATTTCCGTAGGCACTCACAGTTGGGGTACATTTTTGCTGTTCCTGCCAGTGGAACAGCACTTCAGGTGGGAAAAGGACAAGAAAAAGCAAGCAGCATGTGGGTCAGAGCCATGAGTTTCAGATTCCAAGATGTACGAGAATTACTACATATTAAAATGCTCTTTCCTGGGCTCCCCAATAACACTTAGTATTGCTAACAAGCTCTCAGGTGCTGGTGCTGTTGGTCTGAGGGTCACTTGAGAACCATAGGCTAGCATTTCTAGCCTTGGGTACACTAAACCAACTACCTCAAATTTCCTTCATTATAAATCATGTTGAACTGAATGCAGTTTTAAGGCCAAGAAGAAAGCATGGAGGAATCGACCTGAGTCCACAGGACTTACTTACAGACGCCTCGAATTACCCTCAAAACCCGACACTTAGATGAAACTGTTTGTAGATTTGTTTAAGACCAGTCATAATTTTGATCAGAAACCCAGAGTTGGAGGTGTTATATCAATGAACAGACAGAAGAACAGGGAATTTGTTTTTTTTCAGGTAGTAGGCCATCCTGTTTGGTTTCATGAAGCAGTGAACCCAGAGACTAAAAGGGAACAGGAATATGCCGGGGCACACTGTCTCTAGACATCAAGGAGAAGCTGGATGGCTGTAAAAACTTTGAACTTGGGGTCAGAATAAGACTGGCTGGAGAAAGAGAAATAATAAACAAAGGCAGGTCGATAACAGGGAAGGAAGGGCGAAGGAAGAAATCTGGGGTTCAGCAAGGACACACCTTGCTTGTCTGTAGCTGGTGTTAACTCTGATTGGCCAGCCCTAGGTCTTACTACACCGCTAAACAGAGAGAAGGGCTCCTTTTAAGGGGAGGGTTTGGCTTGGTATGGTGGCACAAACCCAGAATCCTAGCATTTAGGAGGTGGGGGAGAGGAGTCAGGAGTTCAGTGCATTCTTGGCTACACGCGGCACTCCATGCCAGGCTGGGCTATGTTAGACCCCGAGTTCAAATACCCTTGGTCAGAAAAGCTCCTATTTACAGTTACTGGAGAAATGTATAACTGAGCAAAGTGCTGAGAATAAGAGGCCTAAATATGACAGCTATATCAAGACCCCTCCCACCGAGACTCAGGGAACATCTTGGAAGAAGAGGCACGAAGAATTCAAGAGACAGAGGAAGGGGCAGTGAAATGAATGACAAACGGCACTGGTTACTGCGTGGAAAGGTCCTGGTCACGACAGAACCCAGTATCGTTTTCAGAGCTTTATTAAGAGGAAGAGGGGTTGGGGTGGGGGAGAAGAACCAGGCCTGGGAAAGGAGCATGCACAGAGAGGGGTGGGGTCTGCGTCCAGCTCTCTAAGGCACAAGTGGGCCTACAGAGCTACACCACGCATGCACGCACTGACAGCGTGACCATGCTGAGATCACGCAGTCACCAGCACACACTGAATGCATAAGACCCAAGACCCTTTACTTACCTGAACTGGAGTGAGGGCAGAATTCTAACAGGCAGTCCTCTGAAATCCTGTCTTCTAGACATGACATGGCTGCCACACCCAAGAGCTGACGTGACAGTGGTTACGGTCATCCACATAAAATCAAATTAGCCAAAAACCCCAACATAGATTGGGGGAGGGGGACTCCAGGTCCCGCCCTGTACCAGGCTTTTTCTTTTAGGCCACCAACCAGCTTCCAAATCATGACACAGAGACTTATTAGTTATGAATGCTTGACCTATGCTTGACCTAGCGTAGGCTCGCTTCTGGCCAGCTCTTGAAGTTAAATTAACCTGTTTCTCTTTATCCACCTTTTGCCTCAGGGCTTTTTACTTTTCTTCCTTCTGTCTATCTTACTTTCACTGTCTCTCCATGGCTGGCAGCCGCCTGGCTCCTTGCCCTGGGCATTTTCCTCTCTTCCTCTCTCATTCTCTCCTCTCTTCTCAAGCTTAGATTTCTCCTCCTATTTATTCTCTCTGCCTGCCAGCCCCGCCTATTCTTCTCCTGCCTAGCTATTGGCTGTTCATCTTTTTATTAGACCAATCAGGTGCCTTAAGTAGGCAAGACAAAACAAATGCAACATAAACAAAATAACACACCTCTACACAGCTACAGTAATATTCTGCAGCATAAGTCAATGTATCCACATCTTTGCCTAGTTAAAATAATACTCCACAAGACCATTCCTTACTGAGGAACTATTAACAACAGATAACTGCTGGGAAATGGAGACTCATTCTTTTTGTTTTGTCTTGATTTTTCGAGACAGGGTTTCACTATATAGCCCTGGTTGTCCTAGAACTCACTTTATAGACCAGGCTGGCCTCAAACTCACAGAGATTCATCTGCCTCTGCCGCCTGAGTGCTGGAATTAAAGGCAGATTCCACCACCACCTTCAAAAAAGACTCAGTGTTTTTTAGGGTGTGGCTACTAGTCGGCTTCCTATGCTCCAGTGGACGGCCCTAAACCCATAGGCAGCACTAAGTGGACTTACTTATTTTAGAAAAGAGACATAAAGTTGGGAGGGGAGCATTCTGAGGGCATATGGAGGGAGTTAGAGAGGAGAAATTGGGGATAGATATTATTATATTTCATTGTTATATGTATGAAATTCTCAAAAATAAAAATATATATATATAAAGGAAGGAAGGACAAGTTTTTCTCACCGAGGCCAGACTGATCAATATGAAAGGAGATGGGAGATATACTTTGGCCCAACCACTCTTCACTAAAGGATTAAAAACTCTTTAGTTTTAATTACTGTACATAAACAAGGCTGATGTCCAAAGAACTCTGAGGGAGGAGATACTTCCGAGAACAGACTGGAATCATCTATATGTCCTCTCCACCCTCAACCAGGGAGTGCAGTTCCAGGAAACTCTTGAGAGGTGACCTTTGCAAAGGTCAGATGAGAAGCCAATAGTAAGTTTAACTGGGGAACCACCTGCTGTGGAATAATCCTCTTATACACTGTAAAGATTTGTCACTTAATTAGTTTAATAAAATGTTGATTGGCCAGTAGCCAGGCAGGAAGTATAGGCAGGGTGACCAAACTAAGGATGATGAGAAGGAGAAGGGTGGAGTCAGGAGAGACACCAGCCAGATGACAAGCAAGCAGAACATGTAACAAGCCATGAACCACGTGGCAAAGCATGAATAGAAATATAGGTTAATTTAAGTGTAAGAGCTAGTTAGTAGTAAGCCTGAGCTATTGGCGGAGAATTTTGTAATTAATATAAGCTTTTGTGTATTTACTTGGGACTGGGCAGTCAGAACAGGAAATGTCCATCTACAATCACCCTTTAAAGACTGGAAATTATACCAGGGAGTCACACAACTGTGGAGAGATTGCTTGTGTGGAGCATGATCTGGAAAGATGAGCAAGAAATGTTCCTAGTGTTGGTTAAGTGGCGGCACTCGTGGCTGGCCGCTGCCCGCGGCAGCCATGCTGACGGAGGAGAGTGCTGGAGGAGAGTCACGAGCCATAGTTACCTTGCTAGAGCATTATTGGGAGAGAGAGGGAGAGAGAAGGGGAGAGAGGGGGAGAGAGAGAGAGGGAGACAGAGAGAGAGAGAGAGAGGGAAGGGGGAGGGGGAAGGAGAGGGAGAGGGAGAGGGAGAGGGAGAGAGAGAGAGAGAGAGAGAGAGAAGACCACACGGAGGGGGGAATACGGAAGGAGAGAGTGTGGAAAAGGAGAGAACGCACAGAGGGCACGCCCACTTTTTAGGCTGGGATGCCATCGCAGGCTAGTGATGTAATTAAGGACATAATCCTTATATCTAGGGTTACCAGTGACTTTCTGCATTGGGTGAAGGGGCATCCATTTTCACAGGAATGCAGACATGGTAGATACCCCAAGGGAGAAGGCTTTTCACATACAGGAGGATAAAAAGAACTTCAGACAAGCAGCTGTAAACAGAGCCCAGGCCTGGTTAGCTATCAGTCAATGGGGCAACACTATCCAAGAAGAGTAAAGAGTATGATTTGCTTCGGTGTCCTTCCACGTTGCTCACTGTGGTAGACCAGACCCTATGGGATGTATGTAGTCAATCAGGAAAACAGTCATCTTGACTCCAAAGCAAAATGAAATTAAGAAGAGAACACGAGTCTGTATGACGAGCCCTGTCAGCTGACGTTTGATAAGGGAAGAAACAATAAAGCTACAGAAGCAAGGGAAAGTGCTAGAGTCTTGACTGAGTCTCAGAAAAATGACGTACAACAGCAGACACATGGATGACCCATGGAATGCTCCACTTCCCCTAGGACAGGAAATTTCCCGCTGCCTGCAAAGTGGTTTTAATACCAAGCAGAGGAAGACAAAGACTGTGGATCCACACAAGGCAAAAGTACTGTCCTCACTAAGACCCACAGAAGAACTCAAAACTGCATCCTTGACAAACACATACAGGGGGCCTTCCATACACCAGGGAGTGTTCCAGGTGTGTAGAGGGCATAAGGTCCTTGTGTTCACAGATAAGCACTATGGAAACAAGAATTGTTAAACTCTCAGGATTATTTCCTCAATGGAAGAGATGTATATCTGTTTTCCACCCTGAAGGCTGGGAGTGGATGTTAGTTAATAGCCTGGTGATCTGTGTTATCTATAGGGACAGTCACACCCAAATCCTCCAGACTATTATGGTTATCCCAGGCTCTTCCTCCTAGACCTTTACCTTAAGCTTTCTTTCTCAGTCAGTAGAGCCTGTCCTATGGAAGATGTCATATGTGCTTGTAGCTTGGTGACTCTATGATGACTTAGACCACACCAGATCTCCCCTTAGGTCCTTAAGGTCACATGTACTTTGCAGAAGCATTTCAATGTAGTCATTATCAAGCTTTATTGAAATAATCGATACCAGGAAACTTTTTTCCAAAGTTGTGCTGATCAGTTGTATGGGGCCAGACTCTAGAAGTTTGGACCAACACCAGCTACTGAGTCGTGTTGAACTGGATTTCCTTCTTACCTCACAAGGATCATTATTCTGCTGGCCAGGGCATTTGCAGAATCCCCACACAGGTGTAGTTGTAACGGTCTTATTAAATAAGAAACACAGAGCCAAATACAGAGTTAAAAGCTCAAGAGGTCAGAGCAGTAGCTAAGAGCTGATACTAAAAAACGCTTTCTTACCCTTTGCTGCCACTGCCGTCCTTCCCCTAAGAAAGAGGCCTACTTCCTGTGTATCTGTCTTTTTATTGACTTTCTGTTCTGCCTTCTTATTGGTTGTAAACCCAACCACATGACCTCGTCACTGCCTGTCTATACAGACCTCCAGGTCTCTATGGTTGGTATTGAGATTAAAGGCGTGTGTCTCCATTCTGGCTGTATCCTTGAACACACAGAGATCTGCCTGTCAATGTGATCGGGATTAAAGATGTGCGCCACCACCTCCTGCTTCTGCTATGGCTTGCTATTAGCTCTGACCCCCAGGCAACTTTATTTATTAACATACAAATAAAATCACATTTCAGCACAAATAAAATATCACCATACACAAGTGCTGAAAGAACAGATGTGAGTACAATAAAGACCTCTGCCTGCAGGAAGCCAGTGAAGTTCTGAGTGAATGTGTATGGTTTGACATGGGCACAGTCAAGTCAAGGACCTCAATGCCTCAGCCTCACGAGAGTGGCAAAGCCTTCTCCAGGTAACACAGGGACTATTTACAATATGTACAGAAAATGTCCACCATAACTTTCTTTTCCCCCACTCCTGGATGTTCACAGCCTGGTGACTACTCATCCACTTCTACCAAGATTAGCTAAACCTGCCTCCCTGTTCAACTGCGCAGAATGAACATGCTGAGCTTCCGGGTGCTGTGGCTTCTGTATTCCAGAGCCCAGAGCACCCAACCCCAGCTTCTCTTTGTGTGTGTCTGTCACTTCTTCATTCCCCCTACCCTAGTTATGTCAGTTCCTGGACTGCGTAGACATGGCATCTGCCCTCAGATGTTGTTTACCAGCAACTGAAGTTCAAAAGTATCCTGAGTTTGATCTTCAGATTAAACAACTGAGAAAGCTGCTTTTGGAGACAGGTATCCAAGACCTAAGAAATTCTAGGCAAGAGACAATGCTTGCAGGCTCACAAGAGACAATAAATAATTCAAAGATTCTGCAAGCACACCTTTGGCAGCTTGAAACCTTCCATAATGAATACATTTTCATCAAGGAAAGTGCAAACACTACAGATCACACACACACACACACCACCTAGAATGCCAATGTGCCAGCACACCATTGCAACAACTGCTCACAAGAGGATGTGGGCTGTATCCTTGGCTTGACAGGGACATAAGGTTCTGTGATTTAAGTATGGCTCCACTTTTCTTTCCTTTTGGCAATGCTAGGGCTCAAACCCAAGGCCTCTGTTACATGTCGGGCACTGTTCCACCCAGAACTACATCTCTAGCTCTTAAAATAAAGAATATCTTTTATTTCTTCTTTGACAATTCAATACAAATAAACAATGTATCTTGATCATATGCACCCCAATTTTTCTCCCTTCTTTTTTTTCTGTCTTGTTTTGTTTGTAACCCATTGGAATATTGGTTGGTCTGGTCGACTTGATCTTGTGCAGGTAACCATAGTTCACGGGTGCAATGCCATGTCATGTCCAAAGGACAGCATTTCACAGCTCTCCTTCCCACCTCCAGGTCCTACATTCTTTCTTCCCTCTCTTGTGAAACCTTCCCTGAGCCTTAGGGAGAGGGCGTTGATAGAGATGTCTCATTTCGGGCTGATCACTCAGTAGTCATTTATTTGAGGATTGATCTTTAACCAGATACGAGTCTCTGCATGAACTGCTTAATAGGTTTTCTGCCCCCAATAATAAGTTTCTCTGTTGACACAGTAAACCAGATCAAGCCAAATTGAAAAAGTATAACGAGTTTATTGGGAGACTTTACAGGTTGTAGGCAACGGGTGATGACGCGTCAGCCACAAGCTGGGTTTGTGCCCAAGTGTGGTCAGCGGCTGGTGGCATCAGGGAGGAAGCTGCAGTAGTCGCCAAGAATGTGGACTGGGCTTTTTGGCACCTTTCCTTTGTCCAGAGACTCTCTGAGTGGGCAGGGTTTGGCGGGGGCAGGGCTTCCCAGACTGTGCAGGGGCGAGCCAGAGGCTCCAACAGAACACTGCTGACCACTGCAAAAAGAAACTCTGTAAAGGTTGAGAATGGCACTAGTCTTTGTCCCTAAACGTAAGTATATAGAAGGCAGTTTGACAACATGACCATTTAGTATAAGAGTAGCCGGACCCTCCCACCGCAGGCCTCTGACTCCCTGAGTGATGGGCCTCTGACCAGGTTTATAGTAGTGGGCATGAATTCCCTCCTGTGTAGCAGGCTTCAAAACCAAGCCAAAAGTGGTTGGTTGCCTCTGTAACCTTCCAGGCACTATTGTACCAGTTGCATGCCTGGCAGGTCTGTGTTGTAGAATGCAGAGCTCACTCTAGGTAACGCCATTGATGGCTTTTCTCCCCTAGCACCCTGCATCAACACCTTCTGGTACTATGAGAGCTAGCCAGTAGGGAGAAAGTTTTCAGGTGACTTCCAGCTTGATTTCTTGATGTCCTGAAACCAAAGTGTGTTGTCTTCAGCAATGAAGCCTTGTCATTTATTTTTAGTTAATAACAAAGAGCAATGGAAATAGCCTATGTATTTTGGGGACCCTCTAGGGCCTTCCTGAATCAAAGCTCCTAGGGCAGTATCCCATGCCAGGCACTAAGAGTTTCATTTAATAACCTATATCTTCTTTTGGAAGCACTGTCTACCCATACAGAGTACCTATTCTCAAAATCCTTTTGTTAAACTGCATTTTTAATTAACTTATATAGTTGTAGGTTATAAGGGTTTTTTTCAAACATCTTTAGTTTTGGTTAACTGGCCCCCTACATACCTCCTCTTCTCTGTCCTCTATCCCCCATCCTGTTTAAACCTTTAATTCCTAGTATTCCCTTCCCCCAACCTTCAAATCATATATGTTCTACTATTCCTTGACCCCTTAAGAAATCTTCTCCTGCCTTTCCCATTTCTAGTTTCTTGAACTCTACAACCTCTCCAAGTAAAACACATTCTATTCCATTGTTCTATTTATTTATTTATTTGCCAGTGCCAAACCCACATTAAGTGCCATATGTAATAGGAAGTTTCTGTCCCACCAGCAACTCCCAAATACCCATCAGCTGCTTCCCAAATTACCACACAGAGGCTTATATTAATTATAAATGCTCAGGTGGTAGCTCAGGCTTGTTACTAACTAGCTCTTACACTTAAATTAACCCATAATTCTTATCTATGTTTAGCCACGTAGCTTGACACCTTTTCTCAGTATGGCATTTTCGTCTTGCTTCCTCTGCATCTGACTGGAGATTCCTGACTCTGCCCTTCTTCTTCCCCTCCTTAGTTTGGATTTTCTGCCTAACCTTATCCTGCCTGGCTATTGGCTGAACAGCTTGTTTATTAAACCAATCACAGTGACAAATCTTCACAGAGTACAGAAGGATCAACCCACAGCATCTCCCCCTTTCTGTCTAATTTAAAAGGAAGGTTTTAATTTTAACATAGAAAATTACATACAACAAAATAGTTATCAAGTAAGAATTCTAGTTACAATATCTATTTTATTTGTATTTGACAAAATCAGAGAAAAAATTTAATTATCCATCTTATCTTGGTAAGTCTAAAGTTTCATATCTAATTTACCCTTTTACCATAACTAAAAAAAATTATAACTATGACTGTCTATTCTTCAACTCCATCAAAGACTTCAGAAGGATGAAATGTTACCTAATGATATGGACATCGCTGCCTGGACAATCACCCAAAATTTCTCTGCAACATTGGGGCATCCATCTTTGGCATACAGGCCTAGAATATCTGGCATATATTTTTGTTTGTTTGTTTGTTTGTTTGTTTTGTTTTGTTTTGTTTTGTTTTGAGACAGGGTTTCTCTGTGTAGCTTTGGAGCCTGTCCTGGATCTCGCTCTGTAGACCAGGATGGCCTTGAACTTAGAGAAATCTACCTGCCTCTGCCTCCCTAGAGCTGGGATTAAAGGTGTGCACCACCACTGCCTGGTGTGACAGATCTTTTTTAGAAGCAGAAAAATTTGAAGGACTACCCTACCTTGTCTTGGCAAAATTCAGCAGTCACTTTCCTTTGTGTCCCACTGGTCCAGATTGGACTGCGTACTTACTGTCAGCAGTGGAGGCGAGGGCAATGTAGTAGAATATTATTTTAAGATGCGCTACTTTTGTTTATGTTGCATTTGTTTAACTCTGTGAAGCTGTGCTACTTTGCCTGTGTGCTGTGGGAATGTTCTGTATGGCAAATGTGTTGCTAATAAAATACTGATTGGCCTGTGGCTAGGCAGGAAGTGTAGGCGGGACTAACAGAGAGAATAAAAAGAACAGGAAGGCAGAGGGAGTCACTGCCGGTCAGCCAACCGCCAGGACAAGCAGCATGTAAAGATGCCGGTAAGCCACGAGCCATGTGGCAAGGTATAGATTTATAGAAATGGATTAATTTAAGATATAAGGACAGTTAGCAAGAAGCCTGCCACGGCCATACAGTTTGTAAACAATATAAGTCTCTGTGTTTACTTGGTTGGGTCTGAGCGGCTGTGGGACTGGCAGGTGAAAGAGATTTATCCTGACTGTGGGCCAGGCAGGAAAACTCTAGCTACACCTGTGTAAAGCACCCGGTGGTCTAATAAAAAGCTGAATGGCCAATAGTGAGGCAGGAGAAAGGATAGGCAGGGCTGGCAGGCAGAGAGAATATATAGAAGGAGGAATCTGGGAGGAGAAGAAGAAAGAGCACAAAAGAAGGAGGAGGACGCCAGGGGCCAGCCACCCAGCTACACAGCCAGCCACAGAGTAAGATTTATAGAAGTAAGGGAAAAGGAAAATCCCAGAGGCAAAAGGTAGACGGGATAAATCAAATTAAGGAAAGCTGGCTACAAAGAAGCCAAGCTAAGGCTGGGCATCTTTAATTAAGAATAAGCCTTCATGAGTGACTTATTTGGGAGCTGGGTGGTGGGCCCCCCAAAAGAGAAAAAACAACAGGCAGTCTCTTGCCCAATAGAAAACAAACTCCATATGGAGTGTCTTTGGTACCCATCGTCTTCTCTGAAATAGATCAGTGCTGCCAGGAGCAGACATGTCTCACTGCCATGAAAAGCCTTATGTTATTAAAACATTTTAAATGCCATATTCTGTAGGTCTTTGAAGTATTTGAAGATTACCTATCTAATTGAAATATGTCTTTGTATACCTAGAAAACCTAACTAACATGACTATAAGTTTGACTATTATAGATGACTATTAATCTGTATTTCTTAATTATACATTACATTTTCAAATAAGCTGCATAAACACAATACCTTAAACAAGAATATAAATATACATACAATATAACAAAATTGACTTTAAATTTGTATCAATAAACTAAAATCTGTAACAAGGTGAAATATTTTGAGATTAACAGTTGTTTTTTGGATTAAAGTAGATTCAGTAATCTACCCTTTCCCCCATCATTTCTATATCAGTTTTCATTACAGCCTCTGTGATATAACTTGAAATAAGATATGGTAATCCCTCCAGCAGGTTTCTTTTTGCTCAGGATTGCTTTGGCTACCCAGGGTCTCTTGTGCTTCCATATGACTTTTAAGACTTTTTTTTCTATTTCCATGAAGAATGTAATCAGAATTTTCCCCAGCTCTTGAATATGTCTTCCAACTTCCATATATTGGGAACCTAACTCCCCATATAATATGTAAATGATATTTGAAAGCTATGATCTTGTAAATGGATTAATCCATCAATAAATTAATATACTGGTGAGCTATCACACAAGTAGCTTTGTTATAAACCAAGAGCTCCTTCTGCAAAGCTTGTTCTATTTCAGCATGTGATGCCTGTGCCACACAGGAACCCTGTGGGGAATCCCTACCTCCAACAAGGCACTCACTCACCAGATGTAGCCCCTCAGCTTTGGATTTCCTAGACTCCAGGACTACAAGAAACAGGTTTCTTCTCTGTAAGTCTTTCAGTTTGTGTTAATCAGTTATAGTAACATGAAAGTAGATGAAAACCTGGAGGAAGCGGAAATGGAGGGATTTCAGGTAATACAGACTGGAGAAGCAAGGAGTCTCTGACAAGTACTGAATCACCACTGAGAAGTTCCTAAGATGTAAAGAACTGGGAAGACGGTTGTCAGTAAAATGTTTCCCATGTAGCATAAAGACCCGAGTTCAGATCCCAGGTCTCCACCTAAAAGCTTGGGCATGCAAGTCTGTAAGCCCAGTGCTGGAGGGGTAGAGACAGACAGGCAGCCCCAACCAAATTAATGAATTCTATGCTCAATGAAACTCTGACTTAATTGATAGATAGATAGATAGATAGATAGATAGATAGATAGATAGATAGAAAGATAGATAGAGTAGAAAGCAGCCAACGAAGACAATATCAACTTCTGCCTCCACGCAACACCCATGTACACACATAAAAGAAGAAGAAAGCAAAAACTGTAGCTGGATCTACAATCCTAGTACTCAGGAGATCGAGGGAGGAGGATTGAAGTGAGTTTAAAGCCGAACTACTACAGAGTAAACTTTACTCAAAGATGCGCTAGAGAGCTGGCTCAGTGGTTAGGCGCACTTGTTGTTCCTCAGAGGACCAAGGTTTGATTCCCAGCACCCACACGGTGATTTATAACTGTCTAAATCCAGTCCTAGGCGATCTGATGCCCTCTTCTGGCCTCTATGGGCACTGCACACATGTGGTGCACATATATACATGCAGGCAAAACATTCATACACATAAAATAATAAATAGATCTTATTTTAAAAAGGAAGTAAGAGGAAATTTCTAAATTTTGCAAGAGACTAAAAAGGTCTCAATTTTCAGATGCAATATGGCAAATCTAGATAAAAATAAACTTTTTAGCAAAAAAAATCCCTCAGCACATTGTAAAGTTTATGAGTCAAGATAATTTTTAATAATTATTCTTTTATGTATTTTCTGTTTTTTTCCTTCCCTCAGATACTGATGGGGTCATTAGTTAATGCCAATTCTGTGTCTACATTCTGGGATTCTAAGTGCTTAACTGTGGATGGTGGAGTGGGTATTCATATGATTTTTGGCTGTTCATCAATTGAACTTCTTCCCCTCTGTTGGCTTCTTGATGACAGTTGGAGTCTATTTCTCTTTAGAGAGACAGAAATGAGAGAGATGTGGTACTACATGCCTAACCTCGGTAATGGGGAAGTGGACACAGGAGAATTAGGAATTCAAGGCCAGCCTGCCCCCCAAAACACAAACAACAATTTCTAAAGAAGCATCACATATCCCCACTGTCTTAGCAGCTGTGTGTGTGATCAAGGCTCAGTTAGTGCGGTGCCCAGCGTGATCTCTTAGTCAGGAGTTAGGATGCACAGATGAAGTTCAGTAGAGAATCCTCACGATGGTGGGGATGAGTACACAGCTCATCTGCCAACAACAGTCTCCTGAACTAGTTCACAGGCCACACCACCTCAAAGTCAGGACTTCCGGTTGTCCTATAATTCCCCCAACTACCCAATGGCTAGGTACAAATTCCTCCTTTGCTTAACTCAGGAATCGTTGGTTTCTGTGGCTCATAACCTAGAATTACAACCAACATAACTGGTTTAACTGCTGTTAACTGGCAGATTTACACATGTTTTTTAAGTTTCTTGGGCGTGGGGCTGACACTTCCATAATCTTCTATGTCCTGTTAACCCCTTGAGCAGGAAAGAGGGAAAGACTGCCAACTACACAGAGAAAATGCTTCTTTGTTACCTGAAATGATCATTTTTTCTTAGTTAACATTATCTTTTATACTTACTTAGCTATAAATTTTTAAAAATCATATTGCCTATCTGTATACTTACAAAGGAAAATATAAACAAAATAACAAACTACTAAGAGAATTATCCAAAATCCAAGTCTTCTGAACCATTTTTGTTTTCAAAGTTGAAAAAACTTTTTTGTTTTTGTTTTTCAAGACAGAGTTTCTCTGTGTAGCCCTAGCTCTCCTGGAACTCACTCTATAGACCAGAATGGCCTCAGACTTATAGAGATTGCCTGCCTCTGCCTCCCAAGAGCTGGGATTAAAGGCATACACGACCACCACCCAGTGAAAAAGAGTTTTTATTGATTATCATTTTCCCCTAAGAGATAGTTTATATACTTTAATATATTCTGAATATAGATTTTCTATGTAAAACCCCAACTTTGAATATTATCCAAAAAAATCACTTTTAAGTTTTTTATTTTTAAATAATTCCCGATGTGAATACATTATGAAAATAGTACAAAGATGAGCTAGGCATGGTGGCACAAATCTGTAAACCAAGGGCTTGGGAGGTGGAATCAGGAAATTCGGATTTCCAAGTCATTATTGACTCTACAGCAAGTCAGAGGCCAGCCTGAACTACCTGAGACCAGTTCAAAAACAAGAGTAACAATGAAAAGATTTGCAGTCCATGGCTATTCAAAGAAAATCCCAGGGCCATGTGAGGGATGCCTCCTTATAAACTGTTGGTCAGGAAGGTCCTGAAGCTGGGCCTTTCTTATAACACAACAATAGGGTTCTGTGCTGCCCTTAGTTGACCACTAGAACTACATAGTGAGACCCTGTTGCTGAAGACACCACATACTCTGGTTACAGGACATAAAGGATTCATGCTGGAACTGAGCTGGAATCTTCCCTCCTCCTGGCTAGCTTTTGTGGTGCCGGAAGTTGTTATGCAGGCTGTCAGAGGAGAAGAGCCATTAATGGTCTTAAATGGTCTTTCCCAACCGTGGGCCTTGCACACTACAGTACCAACCTGACAGGTAACATGTGAGTCAGGCCATCGGTGCAAACGCGGCATGATTGTGGGGATAACCAACTCTTTCTGGTAGGACCTGAGACCTACTCCATAGGAGGGAGTCCGCATCGGATTTGCTGTGGACACAATCAAAGCGCAGTGGGTGAAGAAGTCATAGGCCCTGGGGTAAACCTTTTGTTTTCGTTTTGCTAAATGATCACATTCTTTTAGCAACCAAAGGCAGTTAATGCAAGAGACTCAGGGCTGGCCGAAGAACTGAGACTACGTGGTCATCCATCAATGGGATGTCAGTTGTACTCCCTCCAAAGCTCAGAGAGCATCAAGGAAGAGGAAAGAATGTAAGAGCTGGATAATGGGGAGAGGTCATGAGACTGTCTTCTGGGCATAATGTGGCTGCTACAGTCATGGACTCACAGCAACTGCGTTGCCTCCGAAGGGCCTTTACAAAGCTGGGCCTGTCCACATTCAGTCATGGCTAAGGCTTGTTTGACCCCATCTCTCCTGAAGAATGACTGACTGTTGATGGATGCTGGGGAAGAAGAGTCATTGTCTTCAATGTGTAACCACTGATAAGTTGCCTGTGCCCCTGTGCAGAGTTGCATATCCATGCCCACATGGGCAGCCCTGAATGAACTCAGTGGGTCACAAAAAGACATGACAGTGGGAAAGAGACTTGTTGGGTAGAGAGGTGTGTGGTAATTTGAATGTAACTGGCCACCATAATCTCATAGGGAGTAGCACTATTAGGAGGTATGGCCTTGTTGGAGGAAGTATGTCACTGTGGGGGTGGGCTTTGAGGTTTCCTATGCTCAAGATACCACCCAGTGTGACAGTCAACTTCCTGTGACCTGCATATCAAGTTGTAATCAGGCACCTGCATACCACCGTGCTCCCCACCATGATGATAATGGACTAAACCTCTGAACTGTAAGTCACCTCAATTAAATGTTTTCCTTGTAAGAGTTGCTGTGGTCATGGTGTCTCTTCACAGCAATAAATACCCTAACTAAGACAGGGCGGGAGGCAGAATAAGTTGGGTGGGGTAAGTATGATCAGAATGTATTATATACATGTATAAAATTATCAAAGAATAAATTAAAAAAAATTTCAGGTCCCAGAGTTTCTGTGTATCTCCACCACTTAGCTTTCAGAAAGATCTCTGAGTTTGAGGCCAGCCTGGTCTACATAGTGAGTTCCAGGCCTGCTAGAGCTATATAGTGAGATCCTGACTCAAAAATAAATGGAGGGTCAACAAGATGACACAGTGGGTCAAGGTGCCTGTCACCAAGCCTAATGACCCGAGTTTGATCTTTGGGACCCACCTGGTGGAAGAAGAGAACTGTGGTAGTTGGAATATAATTGGTCCCCATAGGGAGTGGCACTATTAGGAAGTATGGCTTTGTTGGTGTGGGTATGGCCTTGTTGGAGGAAGTGTGTCACTGTGGGGTCAGGCTTTGAGGTCTCCTCAGGATACTGTCCAGTGTCTCAGTTGATTTCCTGTTGCCTGCAAGATGTAGGACTCTCAGCTACTTCTCCAGCACCATGTCTGCCTGCACGCCATCATGCTTCCTGTAGTGATGATAATGGACTGAACCTCTGAAACTGTAAGTGAGCCACCCCAATTAAAAGTTTTCTTTATAAGACTTGCTGTGGTCATGGTGTCTCTTCACAGCAATGAAAACCCTGAGAACCAAGTCCTCACAAGTTTTCTCATAACCTACTTGGTAATGCCTACATGCACACACACACAAATAAATGTGAAAGATGAGTTGTGCATCTTCAACACGGCCTGTTCCAGAACATTCTTATCACCCTCCAAGAAACCCTGTGTCCATTAGCAGCTGCTCTCGCTCTACACTCCCCAACCCCTGCAGTCACAAATCTATTTCCTGTCTATGTAGTTGAACTTAACTCAATGAGCTGTGTTCACCTCAGACAGTGTCACCACTTGTATCATCAAAGGCATTAGGAGTGCCACCTCTCTTCTGTCTCTGAGACCTTCTTCTGCCACTGGGATCCAGTGTGCAGACTTGGATGCACACGTACAGGCAATGGCAACACCATCAGATTGCCCTTTGGCTGAGAAGACTGTAACACGAGCCCCAGTTTCAGAAGAGTTATGATGCTAAAGGAAATGAGTCCACATCTTTTGAACAGTGGATGCTGTAATAGAAGGTGGTTATTGGGAGTATTACAGTTTCACTGAATTTTGTAAAAGATATGATCAGCTGATCTCACCGTATAATTTCTAGTGAGAGAGTTGGATGATACAGCTGAAGAAATATGAGACTAGGAAATTGGATGGTAATAAGTTGCCATCTCAAGGTTCAGTGACTATTGGTAACTTAGTTACAGAATCATTCTGCTCCTGTTCCTGGCCTTCTTGGAGCAAAGACTGAACTACCCATCAGTGATTAGAAGAACTCAAAAGAAGGGGGGTTGGCATGTAGAGGGAATGGGGGCAAACGTCATGAGGTGAGGGCAGCTTGTTCTCAGCCCTCACCTGGCGACATCTGTCTCCAGACTGCGGACCGTTCTGATGGTCCCTTCTCTCTCCTTCCTTCCCTGTTCTGTGTGGGGCAGCTGACACTGACAGATGCATTCCCTGGCTACTAGTCTCCTCTGGCTTTTGGAGGGCTTGGTATTTCAGGGAGTTTGGAGGTGGGAAGGGCACACAGACCAGGCATTTATCTGCCCTCACACAATTCACCACTGCCATCACTGCCCAGTGAGGACCAGTTAGGGCACAGGTTTCTTCTGCCTCCTTCCTGTTAGGCAACACCTCTGCCTTGGCTAAGTTCTGGTAAGAGCTCCCACCTCTTGTCCCTTCCTCCTGGAGCCTCCCAGCGTCTGATTCCTGAATGCATCTCCTTGTTGGTTTTGAATGTTGTCCACACCTTTGCAAAGCATCCCTTCGTAGATGCTCTGTTATGACTCCTAGACTTTGAGTGCACGCTGAGCTTCCTGTTGAGGGCTCCCTCCTCCCCTCAGGAGTGACTCACAGTAGCCTGGGCACCTCCTTTCCTCTCTGGACCTCAAGCCTGTAGTGAATACTAATCCTCTCCTATGTAAGGCACTGGCACTGAGCCAGGCTCTGTTTTGCCATAAAGAGGAAGGTTTGCAATTTTGAACCAATAAGTGAAGTTCAGGGAGTTAATAAAAACACAACCTGGTTTCAGATCAAAGCAAAGTCTTACAATCCAGTGTCCCACCGGCAGGGGTTTTCTCAGATGGCTTGGAATTCAGGAGGTAAGGGTCATGACTCATGGCTCCTTCAAATCCCAATGACTACCCTCAAATTTAGATTTCTGACTTCAGGCAATCATCTTGCCATTTTCAAAGCTTTTCAAGTTGAACATATGCAAATCAAAGCCAAAATTTTTCTCTTCCTGCGCCCAGACCTGGGTCATTTCCAGTGTTCCATGTTCCATTTCACTGTACCATTCATTAGCCACACAGCTGTGCACGGCAGAAACTCTTCATACTGTCTTCCTCACCCTCCTAGGAAGGAATGCTCAAATATTTTACATCTTCTCTGTGGACATTATCACTAATCCATTTGCTTTTGCTCATCTTCATAGCTACAACCTTGTAAAATCCGCCATCAATTCTTGACAAAATGATCAAGACCATATTAGCCACTTATGTCAGGACTAAGGAAAGTCACTGCAACACTGGCTTAAGGGAGGAAAGTTTGTCTTTGTTCATAGTTGGAGTCCACGGTGGGGAAGGAATGTGGCGGGGGCCTGAGGCAGCAGGCCACAAGGCGTCCAGAGTCAGGAAGCGAAGGGCAGCTACATTCATCTCGCTTCGTGTACCAATCAACCTAGTCAGACAATCCCCACAGCTGAGCCCAGATGTTTGTCTCCTAGGTGATTCTGGGTCCTCTCGGGTTGACACTCCATGTTAACCATCACAATAACCTTAGAGATAAGGCCTCTCCTACTCTCTAAACCATCCAGATCTGACGGTTAGTCTTCACCGCCAACTTGACTAACTGTACAATCACCTGAGGTAAACCTCTGGGCGTGTCTGTGAGGGCATTTCTGAGGAGAACAGGCTCACACTGGGTGTGGGCAGCAGCAGCCCATGGTCTGGGCTCCTGAACTGAATGGGGGAGCAAGCTGAACACCACCATCCACCCCTCTGTCTCCTGACCACATACGCAGTGTGACCAGCTGCCTCAGACTTCTGCCACCACGCCTTTCCCATGACAGACTGTATTCTCAAACAAAACAAAACAACAAACTCAGGCAGAACCGGCCCTCGCCTCCTCTTCCCATCCTGTCAGGTGCTAACCCGCATTATCCACGCACTCCAAGCATATTGCCCTCTCTGCTCCTTGAAAGTGCTTAGTTCTGTTCTACCTCAGGCCACCCAACATTTGTAGCCTTCAGCTCCCACAGTCCCAACCAAATCCTCTCTCTGTCCCTCTGTACCCAAGCTCAGCCTCTGCTTGTGAACTCTTACAGCTCCGGCCCCTGTCCTGTATAACACTCGCCATAATTATTTGTATAAGCATTTTCTCAGTTTTGCTTCTTCTTCTACTAGATTCAAAAGTTCCATCAAAATAGGCACCATGTCTGCCTTGTTTACTTCTAGGTCTCAGGACCTAGCACACACCTTGACATCTGGGGCGGGGGGCAGAGACGCAGGGGATTGTTTGATACACATCTGTCAAATGAATGGAATGACTTATGCTATCACAGCCTGCTGTGGGATGGTCCTTCTGTGCACTATGAATGTGTGTTGCTCTCATTGGTTGATAATAAAGCTGTTTTGACCTATGGCAAGGCAGGATAAGGCTGGGTGGGAGAATCAAACTAGGGACTCAGAGGAAGAGGGGTGGGGCAGGGAAGATGCAGTGAGCTGTCCAAGAGCAGGATGCTAGAGGATCAGTAAGCCATGGACCATGTGGCAATAAATAGTTTAATAGGAATGGGTTAATTTAAATGCAAGAGCTAGCTAATAATAAGCTTGAGCCATCAGCCAAACATTTATAATTAATATAAGCCCCTGTGTTGTAATTTGGGAAGTGGCTGCCGGGCATTTGGGAATAGGTGGGACAGAAACTCCACCTCCATCTACAACAGCCAAATAAAAATTGCTCCATCCTCTTCAGTTCCAGGTAAGAGCCAGATGTGGTGAGGCATATCTATAATCCCAGCACTCAGGAAATTGGGCAGAAAGATCATGACTTCGGGGTCAGCCTGGCTATACAACAAGACTCTATCCCAAGACAAGAAGAGGAAAAAGAGAAAGAAAGAAATCTTAGGTGTCTTTTTCAGGAAGTCTTAAATTACAGAGAGACATTCATTTCTAGTATAGAATGAATTCTAGCTGCAACCCCCTTCTCATAGTAAGAAAAAAATGAATTCTAGTCCCCTGTCTTAGCTAGAGTTTTTTATTGCTGTGAGGAGAAATCATGACCACAGCAACTCTTATAAAGGAAAACATTTAATTGGGGTGGCTCCCTTACAGTTATCATCATGGCAGGGAGCATGGTGGTATTCAGGCAGACATGTTGCTAGAGAAGTAGCTGGGAGTCCTACATCCTGCAGGCAACAGGAAGTTGACTGGGACAGTGGGCAGTATCCCGAGAATAGGAAACCTCAAAGCCTGCCCCACAGTGACACACTTCCTCCAACAAGACCACATCCACTCCAACAAAGCCACACCTCCTAATAGTGTCACTTTCTATGAGATTATGGGGGCCAATTACATTCAAACCACCACATTCCACTCCCTAGCCCCATAAGCTTGTAACAATATTAAAATGCAAAATGCATTTAGCCCAACGTCAAAAGTCTCCATAGTCTGTCACAGTCTCAACAATGTTTTAAAGTCCAGAGTTCAAAGTCTCTTCTGAGATTCATGTAATCTCTTAACTGTAATCACTTGTAAAAATCAAAATCAAAAAGCAAATCACATACTTCCAACATACAATGGCACAGGATATGCATTACTGTGTGTATGTGTGGGCCCAAAGCAGCTTGACCACACAGCTGCCATGACAGACCCAGACACAGCTTCTGTGACAGGCTGACAGGCAACACCCAAATCAAGGAAAAGCCATAAGCTGACCCCACCTAGGGATTCACCCAGGGATGGGGAAGTACCTAAAATCCCAAACATCCCAACCATTAGATAAGATAGCTGAATGTCCTTGAGCCTAGCACACACCTATTTCCCCTTCTTACCAAGATAACCCTAGACAATTGTCAGCCAATCAGGGTCCTGAACCCTAGAAATCCCCTCACCCCAACATCTGTTATGATAAAAACTCTACCCTACCTGGGCTCAGGGCTCTCTGCTCTCACCACTGCATCAGACAGACAGAGGGACCAAGCTCAGAGCTTGAAATAAAGGCTCTTTGCTTTTACATACAGGATTCGGTCTCTGTGGTGGTATTTTGGGGGGTCCCCACAGTCTAGGCATAACATTACCATTCCAAAACATAGTGAGGAAATACTGGACCAAAGTAAAATCAAAAACCATCTGGGCAAACTCCAAACTCTGCATCTCCATGTTCGATGTCAAAACGTTCTTCAGATCTCCAACTCTCTTCAGCTGTGTTATGACCCTGCCATCTCTAACATCTTGGGGTCTCCAAGAAAACCCAGAAGCTTCTCCTTCGCAGCTTCACACAATGGCCTCTCTAGGCCTCCATTTAGGAGTACCCCTGACACATGCCTGACTTCAGTAGCTTTCTTTAGGCTTGGAGGCAAATTCCATAACCTGTTTCTTCTGTCCTTAACTCTAGAATCACGTGGTTGAAGCTGCCAAATTCTGCTGCTTACTGAGGCTGAAACATGGCTCCACTGTTCAATTACATCCTCACCAGCTTCCTGTCCTTCACCGCCTAAGTTGGCTGTCCTGGAACTTGCTCTGTAGAACAGACTGGCCTCAAACTCAGAGATCTGCCAGTCTCTGCCTTCCCAGTGCTGGGATTAAAGGTGTGCACCACCACACCCTGCTCCAAACTTTTCTTTAGTTTTTTTCACAAGGTGGAAATTTAGCTGGGTGGGATCTTTCCCTGAGGTCACCACTCTCTTTGTTCCATTTCTTAATCTGTTTATCTCCTTGAACACAGGACTTAACTCCATTCCACTTTCTGGTGTTCTTTTCCTCCTCAAATATTTTTCTTTGCTCAGCTTGCTCCTTTTCATTATAAATCTTCATCAGAGTTAACACTAATAACCACACAACAGAGTCTATACTAGGCTGTTTTGAGATTTCCTCTGCCAATGTAATTAATCCAAAATTCTTCAGTTTGACCTCAAGCAGACTCTTTGAACAAGGGCAAAAAGCAGCCACTTTCTTCACCAAAATATCACGAGAATGATCTCTAGGCAACATACTAAAATTCTCCTCTGAAACCTCTTGAGCTAGCACTTGACAGTTCAAATCATCATCAGCCCCTCTGTCTTCCATGCTCCTAATACTATGTCCTGTTAAGCAGTGCATAAAGCAATCCACTGCTTTCCCAGAGCAGAGTACCAAAGTCCACATTACTCTGAAAACATGGACAGGCCTATCACAGCGATACCCCAGTCCCTGGTACCAACTTCTCTTAGTCAGGGTTTTGATTGCTGTGAAGAGACACCATGACCATGGCAACTCTTATAAATGAAACCATTTAATTGGGGTAGCTCACTTACAGTTTTAGAGGTTCAGTCCATAATCATCAGGGTGGGGAGCATGGCGACATGCAGGCAGACATGCTAGAGAGGTAGTTGAGAGTCCTACATCTTGGAGGCACTGGGCAGTATCCTGAGCATAGGAAACCTCAAAGCCTGCCCCACAATGACACACTTCTTTCAACAAGGCCACACCTCCTAACAGTGCCACTCCCTATGAGATTATGGGGGCCTATTATTATATTCAAACCACCACACCCCTCTTCTCAGACATGCTGCTGGAGAAAGAGCTGAGAGTTCTATATCTTGATCCTAGGCAGCAGAAGCAACAACTGTGTCCCACACTGGGCGTAGCTTGAGCTTATGATACCTCAAAGCCCGCACCCACAGTGACACCCTTCCTTCAACAAGGCCACACCTACTCCAATAAAGCCACACCTCCTAACGGTGCCACTCCTTATGGGCCAAGCATTCAAATACATGAGTCCATGGGGGCCATACCTATTCAAACCACCACATCATTCAAGTGCTAATTTCTATCTAGTACCTATGAATGTGATCATATTTGGAAATTGAGTGGACACACTTATTGAAGATTTGTTTGTTTAAAATGTGACCATACTGAATTAGAGTATGACATGTCCTTATAAGAGGAGATAAGTCTGGTGTGGGGATGCACATCTTTAAACCAAGTACTAGGGAAGAAGAGGACGGTGGATCGCTGTGAGTACATGGCCAGCCTGGTGTACACTGTGAGATCAGGCCAACTAGAGGTACATAGTGAAACCTTGTCTAAAAAAATAAAATAAAATACATTGAAAAAAAGCCATATAAAGATGGAGACAGAAAATTGGGCATAGTGGCTGTGGTGGTTTGAATGTAATTGGCCCTCATAGGGTCATAGGGAGTGGCACTATTAGGGGTGTGGCCTTGTTAGAGCAGGTGTGGCCTTGTTGGAGGAAGTGTGTCACTGTGGAGGTTTCAGATGTCAGACCCAGTGTGGCTCTCTCTTCCAGCTGCTTGTGGATCTAGATGTAGAGCTCTCAGCTCCCTCTCCAGCACCACATCTGCCTGCATGCTGCCCTGCTTCCCACCATGATGATAAAGAACTAAACCTCTGAAACTGTAAGGCAGCCCCAATTAAATGTTTTCTTTTATAAGAGTTGCCATGGGGCTGGGCGGTGGTGGCGCACGCCTTTAATCCCAGCACTCGGGAGGCAGAGGCAGGCAGATCTCTGTGAGTTCGAGGCCAGCCTGGTCTACAGAGTGAGTTCCAGGACAGGCTCCAAAGCTACACAGAGAAACCCTGTCTCGAAACCCACCCCCCCCAAAAAAAAAAAAGTTGCCATGGTCATGGTGTCTTCACAGCAACAGAAACCGTAACTAAGACAGTGGCACATATCTTTATATCTTTAGGAGTGAAGCAAGTCTTGTCAAACCACTGGATTAAATCTTCAAGGAGACATTAGCATGTCGGCAGGGTCTAGACCTGGCTGACGGTAAGCATTTGTTACTTTAAACCACCCAGTTTGAGTTACTTTGTTTCAGAAGCCCCATGAAACTGCTACTGGAGTCTTGTTCCGGCCTCCCCCAGGCTCCCTTTCTTTTCCATCTCCAGCAAATGAGTTCAGAGGAGACATACACAGAGACTGTACTGTAAAAGACAGACTTACCAAATTACAGAGGTACAGAATAATATAAAGTGTAAGGTGAGAGTGAATAAGGATGAGAGAAGCTGTGTCAACTCACATTTTTAGGCAGGCTTTTATAAAGTCCCCAGAACAGCTTCCTAAAATAGTTTTCCTGTCCAGGTAACTGACAGCCTCACTAAGGTTAATTCTTTAAACAAAAATGTGTGCCTGGGGCGGGAGAGATGGCTTAGGGGTTAAGAGTCGTGTACTATTCTTAGAAAGGATTCAGGTTCAATTCCTGGCACCCACATGGGCAGCTCATAAACTATCTGTATTTCCAGCTCTAGAGTATCTAACAACTCCTTCTGACCTTTGTAGGCATTTGCACTCACATACACACACCCACACACACCCCCACACACAATTAAAAGTAATAAAAATAAATCTAAAACAATTTGCCCTGGAGAGGAATTTGGCCTGGAGAAGCATTGGGCTGGTTAAGCATTCAGGCTTCTAGCAGCAGTTCAGCAGAGAGTCATTCGGATATGAGGACATAGAGGCTTCCAGTCTGAGGAAGCAAGACCAGCTGAGAAGTTTGCCAGGTGAGGTTAGCTGTGGCTCGTTCTGTCTCTCTGATCTTGTTTTTGTGGGTGTGAGCACATGTATACAGATGCAGTGTGCACATATGTGTGTGCATGTGGAGGCCAGAGATATGGCTTCCTCTGTGACTTTCTAACTATTTAGTGTGTGTGTAGTATATGTACATGTTCATGTGTGTGTGTGCATGTGTGAGTACAAGTGTACATGCAGGCATGTACATGTCTGTGCGTATGGAGGCCAGAAGTAAATGTTGAGTGTCTTCTTCAATCATTCTCCACTTTATCACTTGAGTCAGGGCTCCTCACCGAATCTGGAGTTTATCAACTCAGCTTAGACTGGGGTCAGAGAGCTCCCGTGATCCAGCTGTTTCTGCCACCCCAGTGCTGGAGTTGCAGGTGCATTCTGTCATGACAGCTTTTATACAGATGCTGGGGAACCAAACTCAGGTCCTTATGCTTGTACAGAGGTGTTTACCAACTAAACCATCTCCCTAGCTTCCCACTGGATTGATTAGCACATTCCACATTTCTGGGGAACTGGGGACTTCTGGAGAAATAAAGATAATGTTTAGTTACTAGAGGTTTAGCTACAGATTGAGGGGTCTGGGAAACAAAGGAGGGGCCTGTAACACCAATTCTAATCGGTCTTAGTAATAAAAACCCTGAGTCAGATATCAGGGTGAAAGCTGAAAGATGAGAGAAGCAGAGCAGCCAGCCACTGGGAAACTTCTTACCTCTAGGACTCCTCAGACTGAGCAGGCAGTAAGTGCCTGTCTCTGGGGCCCTACACTCCTCCCTCCACCCAGCCATATCACTTCCTGTCTGTCTGTACAGACCTCCAAACCTCTATGGTTAACTAATGGCTAGCTCCATTCTCTGATCTTCAGGCAAGCTTTATTTGTTAGAGCACAAACAAAGTATCACCACAGGAACCACTAATGATTTGAAGAGCTTTGCTGGAGACCAAATCAAGGAATCATTTTAACATTCAGCAGTGGACTACTGCAGCATGTGAAAGCCCACAACAGACGATTTCACTGTTAATTAAATTGAAGTTCTTCTCAGACTTCAAGCCAGGAAAAGATACTGTCTTCAGTCCGGAAAAACATGACAGCTCTTTAACCTGGTTTTAGTTGGGGATGAGGCTGATTGCCTTGCCTGACATGTTGGTGGCCCAAACTTGGAGTGAGTGGGTGGGCCTTTAAGGACTGAATCGTCTCTTTGGGAGAGGTGATCGTGGCCATTGCTGTAGGATTCCGTAAGGCGCTGAAGATCACTGGGCTCCAAGTTTTCTCAATAGGTCTCGTCTGGACAAAGGAAGAATACACTCAGGCTTCTCTAGGAAAGTCCTAGTAAAGAGTAACCGATTCCATCGACAGGATAAAGGGTGTGTGAAATGTTTGGTCATGTGAGTCCACTGACACCATTACCTACAAGCAGTCAGAGGTCAGTTGTTTAGAATAGCAGTAAGAACAGAACAGAACACTTCCATATCAAGTAGAAATCTTCAAAACTTACCAGAGGCTCCGTATAATCAATGGTGATGTTCACATGAGAAGCCAACAGCTATTGAGGGCTTCTTTATCCCAGGGATGATATTTAGGGTTCTGCTCTAGACATTCCCCACTTCTTGGGGATGTTAACCCTTCAGTGTCCTATCTTGCCATATTGAGGGCAAGGAGTCTTCAGTGGATTCTTTAAATGCAGGTAGTTGTCTTCAACCTGTCTACTGACAGGCACAGCCATAAGCAGAAGAGCTGGTGGGAGATCTCATGTCACCTTGTAAGGATGCAAGAAATTCTGTGTGTCTTCTGTTCTCTTCCTAGTGCCTTTGACCTCCTCTTATTCCCTCTGGCCTTCCCTTAAAACTCAGTTGTGGAGAGCAGAGTTTGCAGTATGTGGTAGGCCACCACTGGAGTCAGGAGTCCCAGTGACAATTTTTGTAATTTCCTTCTGATGTCAGGAGCAGATTAAGGATCTGTCCCTGAAAAGACTTTTACTTCCAGAGAAGGAGGGAGAGTGCATTGTGTATGGCTTCCTGGGGGTTCTCAGAAGGCACTGGGGTTTTTATTGGGCCCCTGATCAAGAGCTGTCAGCTATTCATCATTTTCCTTGACATCTAATTGAAATTGTTTGGCTACATTGCTTATGAAGGCCAAATTAATGTTTTCCTCTCTAAGGTTTGGAGATCAAATGCATTCCAATTATGAAAGATATATTTGAGAGGTGAGCCAATAGGAACCAAAGTGAAGGTGAATGATTGGGGCATCCCCCTTTTGTTTGGGAGTTTATTTGTTCTTCATACTGGTTTGTCCTGAAATTACTTTCTGTGTTGAAGCCAAGGATCCTGGTTTTGCCTGAGTAGAGGCCCACGAGGGAGAAGGGAACTCTTCAGGCTTCTGCAGGAGGCAGAGTGGAGAGCACATCCCCCCCATGGGTCCCCCCCGCCATGCGGCAGGCACTGTTTGAAGCCTGGGTTCTGACAGCGGCCACAGTGGGATAGACACACTCCACAGCAGGAAGTGGAGCCAGAGGAACAGCCTCCCTCTTTGACTTCAGCGGTGTCTGGGCTGCCGCCAGGGGCTGCCCACTCTTGGGGAGAGACTTCCCCCTTCAGTTAATCTTTCCTGGAAACATCCTCATAGACCACACTAGCCCAGAGGTCTATTTCTTAGTTGATACCAGACCCAATCAAGTTGATCATCAGGATTAACCGTCACAGATGGTCACTTCTCTCTTTCTTTCAGAAGATGAACCCAATTTTTAGATGTGTTCATTTCTTGCGTTGGAAGTACTTGCGTTTAAAGTCATGTTTGATGACATCCTTGGCTTTATATTGTCGTAGTCCTTGACAACTGCATAACTACAACCACCCACCCTTCAGGGGTTCCTCTCCTGATCACTTTCCCAGAGGCCTGCTCATTCCTCAAGGTTCTTGCCATCATCAACCTTAACGGGGCTGACTGGTATAAAGAGCTCCCACAAACTTGACATGCACGGGCTCATCAGAGTTGGATGCCACAAGAAGGCAGGCTCGGCCCTTGTCTGAGGCTTTGGCAGCTTAAATCCCATGTACCAGGCCATCACGGATGAGGGTGGCTTTCAGACCTCTTTGAAAAC
>CABHPQ010033187.1:0-12191 GCA_902168405.1 Peromyscus aztecus
ATGCACCGTGGAACACTAGGGTTCTTTTCCTCTATCTGACTGGGCACCCCTCATCTAAACTTCACCTTGCTGCTCCCCCTCCCCAACCTTCCAGCCTCCAGCCATCATGAATGGATCCAACTCACTTATTCCTGGTCATGTGACCAGTGCTGGTCCCTTCCCCTTCACTCTCAGAGCACATTTGGAAGCATTTCTGGACACTGCTATATTGAGCTGCAGTTTGCAAATGTTTATTTACAGGGGATTAATTAACTTTGCTATTTGCAAGAGCTGAACTAAGAGGAAATTGGCTTTCTCTCAGAGTAGGTGTGGTAGCATTCCAATGGCCATCGTCTCCACACTCAAAATGTCAAAATTCTTCTAGGCCAAACTCTGAGGGAAAAAATTGGCACATGTTATGACAAATAAAGGCAGTGGCATGGTGGACTCAGAATATGAGGTTCCAAGTCCCCGCCTCTCGCAATATGCCAGGAGCCTTGAGCAAAACAGGCTTCTCAGTCTAAGACTTCAACACAACAAAACCCCTACTGTCTGATCTGGTCCTGAGAGTTTGGAAAGAGTTGAGGATGAGACCAAATTTGTTCCCCACAACATAAGGCCCAGAGAGCAGAATTCTGTGTGGGAGATGATGAGCAAAGGCAAGAGGTCACGAAAAAGAGCTCGATGGCCCTGGCCCATGGACACTAGACTCTGTCCCCTAAAGGAAGTAGGGGACAGAGCTATCCTTCTAAGAGACAAAAGGGACTATGATGGTTTCATTCCAGGATGGCACAAAAGTGGTAGGTGAGGCTGTAAGAGCTTAAGGGACAGGAGACCCCCCCCATCCACAATGGCAATGGGTAGTCTCTCAGTGTCCAAGAGGCTTGGAGTATGTAACAGAGTGTGAGTAGCCAGAGGGGCAGAAACAGACTGAGAAACGGACAGGATTCCAGTGTCAAGTATAGTCAAGAATACACTTGGCAGCATGCAGCACAGATGGAGTGGGCCACCATTCTCCCCTTTGCTCACTCATCTATCCTCCATCCATTCATCCATCCACCTACCCACACACTCATTCAATGCCTGACCTGTAGGGAAAGCTGCCTTATCCCCTCCATGTGCAATGGTAGGTGAGAGCAGGGAAGACCCTGCCATCCTAGGGAGTACATCTTGATGGGTACGGCAATCTCATTGAAGATCACTGACTACAAAAGTGAAGTCCAAGGGATAAGGATGGTACTGTTACCAGACCCTGTAATCAGCAAAGTGAATGTTGCTCGTGTGTCTGTGCACAGAGGTCATAAGATAACCTCAGGTACAATTCCTCTGTCACTGGTCACCTTTTGGTTTGAGTCAGGGTCTCTCACTGCTCTGGAATTCACCAACTAGGCTAAGCTGGTTGACCAGCAGCCCCAGAGATCCAACTGTCTTCACACATATATTCCTACACCTTGATTTTTTTCTTAATGGGTTTTAGAGATGAACTCGGGTCCTCATGCTTATAAGGCAAGCACATTACTGAGTGAATATCTCCCTAGCCCCAAAGTCAGTAGGGCTCTGATCTCCCTCACCCCCTGGCTCAGGTGCACTGACTATCCATGGGCTTCAGAGCTGAAATCCAAGGGACTGGCCTCACCTTTTCCTCGATGAATATCTGTGAAAGCTCTTTGAACTTGAAATGTGAGTGGCAGACTTGCCTGGCCTCTCCATAGAGTATGAGAAAAAAAATGATGGAAAGGGAGACAGATGCTTGCAAACTATTTGTTCGTGAACCGTTATAAATCCCCAGTGTGAGTGCTAAGGGAAAAGCATTCTGGGAGACTTTCTGGGAACCGTAGGATGCAGCAGGGCACTTGTGCCTGGGCAGACCCCCAGATTCAGGTTCTATTAGCCAGGTGTTGGCCAAGCATCTGGAAACAGGTGCTGTGCAGGGAGACACACAGGCTGAGCCTGCCTAGGGAGGCCCCTGTGTCCGTTTGGAAAAATTAGCAGCAGACATTAGATCCCAAGGCACAGGAAAGGCCAGGTCCACTGTCTGGGCAGAGGGCCAGGAGCTGGCAGTCCCAGGAACAGGTGAGACAGCATGTTTCAATGTGAGGAAAGGTGACAAAGGCCCACACATTGCTGTAGGCAGCTTGGGAAGATTGTCCGAAGGCTCCTCTGCTGCTGACCTGGAGCTATGGCTTCACAGACCCAGGTCTGGGCCAGGGATCATGGAATCCTCTCATCAACCATAGAAGGCATGTGCACTTCTAAACAAGCTGTTTCTGGCTTGATGCATGTTAGTAGGTCAGTAGCTGGACAGCTGCAGCCAGTGGGATCTGCTTTTCTGGATTCTAGACTCTCAGTCCATGTGACGGTCAGACAATAACCCAAGGATTATACCGCCATGAACAAGTGGGACAGCCTGTGGTGGTTGCCTGGGAAGCTGCTTGTTCTGTAGACAAAACTCAGAATGGCATCCTGGGAAACAGGACTTCCCACAGGGGCAAACCTTGTCCATGTTTTCCCAGGCTCTCTTTCTGCTCCCCTCCTGCTAGCTGGTCCATAGCTGATCTATGGTGGTAACTGTGTACCCCAAGACACAGGAATGAAACACTGTTGGCCATTCATTCTCACATCCCATTGCCTTCAAGGATTTGGATGACAGTCCTCTCTTCTCTTTGCAGCCATGGTCAGCGCAAAAGCCAAGAGGATCCATCCTTTGGGGTGGCGAGGTGAATTATTTATAAAACATGGCTGGAGCCTCAGGTTGAGAGTAGGGCTGGGCCAAGTGTGAACAAGTCTTTTGTTCTCACAGCTGGCCTTCCGAATCGCATGGAGCCAGTGCCGTAAATAATACCACTATTGTCTGCCGGTGTCAGAGACAGACAGAAGGTACATTTGGCCCACGTCCAAACACCGCAAGGGCCACTCATAGTCACAGTGTCCAATTACTGCTGGCTTGACTAGAAAATGCACTTCTTTTTTTTTTCTGAACTAATTTAAGAATGGGTGGCCTTAATGGCTCCTACACAAAGGGAGAGTTTGCTGAAATGAGGGGTTGGGAGGATAAAGTTATGTTCAGACTAGACACCAAACTGGTATACAGAATAGACACTGTCCAAGCAGCAAGTCATTAATACAAGATCAACCTGCATGCTCAAGTCCCCTAAAAACAATGAAAGCCTACTATTAGTAGTGTGTGTGTGTGCAAAAATTAATCTACTCAGTTGTGAACTTTCTTGCAAACTAGATTCAGCCTTCAAAGATGCTTTTCCCTGAACAGCTCTGGCTGTATAGGGAGCCACAGGGGACAGAGTAACCTCCATCTCTATCCCCCAAATGCAAAAGAAGGAAAAAAAGGGGGCAGTAGTAGGAAGAGGTACAGCCTACCAAAGTCATCTTCCAGGCCCAGGAAGAGCACTTTTTCTCTCTGAAAGCTGCCAATTAACTCATGAGAGTTAACAACTCAGGACTGACAGATGAGGGCAAACCAGGTTTCCTGAGTTCCAACGGCTCCCTCAGCATCACAAAGTCAGTGGCAGGTGAGCAGATCTGGAGAGTTGGTCCATGGAGAGCTTAGAAGTGTTGGCACCAGTGGGAGCCCTCTTCCGACGACTGAGTGATGGAGAACGTATTGCAGGACCCTCTGTTTGGATGAAGCTGAGGAGAATCCAGACAACAGCTCCCAGATGAGGTGAGCTCTCCGAATGGAGAGACTTACCCCAGCCTTTGCAGACTCCGCTCACCTGAGACTACTGCTTCTGCTCGGATTTTCTTCTTTGTCCCTGGAAATCCTCAGGTTTAGTGTAATCCATTTCCAGGGCCTCTAAGGTCAGTCATTTTCAATACCCACCCTTTGTCTCCGGATTCCTGACAAGGACGCATTAATTTGTGTTTCTGATACAGGGCAGGCGAGAGAAGTACTGATGCATTCAAAAGAAGAAAGGGAAAATAAGTTTCAAATCCTCTCTCTCCAGTACTAACACTGTACCACGTGTACCCTGAAAGGTCAGCAAATAGCCTCCAGATTGACATTCAAGAATGCCAGAGAATGAAGATCTCTCTTTTTGTGTCGCGGGAAAAATCAGACGCACCTTTCAAATGTATTCACTCCAAATTTCACAGGCTTTTTTTTAAGCGCACATGCTCCTGACACGGCAGAGTTAGCAATCAAAATGTTAAATTCTTGATGGCTCCATGACAGCCAGTTCCACCACTGTCCCTTTCATCTTGCAAAGTCTCACCAAGGGCTTCGTCGGGAGAAAGACCAAAAAGCCACGTCCAGGTAACGAGGAGGGATAAAAAGGGAGAAAAAAAAAAGAAAGAAAAAGAAGAAGAAAAAAAAAAACCTGTTTCGATTTGCCGATCAGCAACCTGGAGAACACAGCACGCTGTCTGCCAAGGAAAATGAGGACACTTTTTGCTGGCCTCTTTGAATCCTGAAAAGATAACACCTTCTTTAGGAAGTGAAAAGTAATGTCTCAATTCTTAAGCAAACTTTTCAAAGAGCTGCAAGTTGGATGGTGCCAGCCCTGTTCCAAGTGCATCACAGACTTCTGGGCTGGTTGAGATTTTAGAGGGCCCGCGGAGAAGCGACAATCTTAATGTTCCAACTGATGACTGCAGGCTGCAGGGCTCTGTAGAGCAGAGATGCTGCATGGGTGATGTGCTCAGCTGCACCGGAGCCTGACCCAATGTGTGGGTGACTTTCTATTCTAAATTCACCCCGAACACCTAAGTCACTTTCTTCCTCTCCTCCAGCTCCTTCTAAACCCAGGGGGATGGCTATCAGTCTCCACAAGGTGAACTTGGACCTTACATTGCTTATTTCAATTAATAAATCCGGTCCACAGAGATGCCAGGCAAGTTCTTAACTCCGCACAAGTGGGTCAGCATTGATTCATGGTTGGCCACAAAACGATCCATTGATTTATTCACTAATTCATTCCTTCAACCAAAGGACTGGTCATGCAATGTGTGCTTGGTCTTGCAGACAGATTCAAGGCAGATGAGAGTGGAGACAGTGGGCTCAATGTGGAAAGAAAGAAGAGACACCCTATTTCAAACGAGCTATATGGTAAGAGCTCAGAAAAGCAAGCAGAAGTCTCCCAGTACAAAGGTCATTGGAAGGTCATTAAAAGGTCATCAGAAGGGCTGATGCTTTCATGGGTTGGGCTGCACTCATTAGATTGAGTTGTGTTGAGAGATTTACCCGGTGTAATCTTTGCATATATATCTCTGCTCAGTTTATAGCACCATATAGCAGACTCACCATGCTTATAATCTCACTATCTGGACTCTTCTTGGATCTCTCTCTCTCTCTCTCTTTCTCTCTCTCTCTCTCTCTCTCTCTCTCTCTCTCTCTCTCTCTCTCGGCCCTGTCATCCTTCTTCTTCAGCTCTCTGCCCCTGCTCCCAGGTACCTGCCTGTAGATGCTATGGTATGTTCTATTCACAGGGATACCTAACAAATTATAGCGCCAGCTGCTCCCAACATGTCCTATCCCCACTTCAGCCTGTACTATTAGCCACACCTACCTCCTCTTCCTGACCACATTTGCCCCAGCATCCATGAACTAGTCCTTCTTTTGAAATCTCTGCCAAGCCCTGGCTGCAGAATGCATCCCTTGCACATGTGGAAATGTGCATGGACACAGATTGACAGAGAAGTCCAAAAGACAGCTCCCAGAGTTAGACCCTTCACCCAGTTCCTCCTCCAGCCAACATCAGCCAGTGCCTATTGCCAGGGTGTGTGTGTGTGTGTGTGTCTCGCTAAAAGCCCATACAGGCACATCACTGTCCACTAAACTCCATCCCACAGAAAGATCACAGGTTTCCCTACCCATGCCTTCCTTCATCCCAGGATGCAATGCTGCTCCTCCATGCCCTCGTGTTTCACTATAGGCAACATCCCCTCCCATCTGAGGTATTTTACAAAGATGAGTCACTGCCTAGCATCCACCTATGGGGATGGAAAATATTCTGTTCTCCAGGTGAGAAGTGTGGACCACTTTTAGGGCTTACTTTTGAATTCATAATGTTCTTCTTCCCTGTGTGAAGATAGGGTCCACGTCTCAAATGTTAGCCAAACATCTTCAATACTCCAGGATACACCAAAAGCCTATACCCTAGGACTTGATGTATGGTTTATGAGAATTGGCTGTGACAGTCCATTTGTAGTAATATGACATAAACATAAAATGATAAAAAAAATATGACATGGTATGTTCTGAATGACATTAGAGCAACATGATCCAGAAGTGCCAACTCATGAATATTTGGAGTTTGAAAAGGCCCCAATACCTTGGAAATTGTAGATCAGGGACTGGCAAAGTCTGTCTTAAGGACTCTGGTAGTAAACAGTCTCAGCTGTGTGGATCATATGGTCCTTGTCACAGCTATTTGGTTCTGCCACCACAACAGAAAGGCGACTTATAGGTGGTACATAAGAGAAAGTGAGTGTTCCCAATAAAACTTTATCATCCAACCTGGCAGCCATACTTGAGGCTACCACCTCCCAACAAGTGTTCTAGTCTGTGAGCTACCCAAGATATTCAGGATTTGAACTCCTTGAGGGCAAGGGCTATGTCTTATTTCACCAAAGTACCCCAGCACCTGACAGAGCACATACACAAGCAGCAAGGATCTGTGTTAATAGTCACCCAAATGAATAAACTGGCCTAGTACACGAGATGCCATTAAACAGCAGATTCCGTATTGTAAACCAGCCTTGTTTGAAATTTTTAAACTATGTGTGATGTGTAAAATGCCTTTTGGATATCCACAGCTCACTAACTCAGTTGACAGACTCATCCTTACAACCCAAGGCTCTGCTAGAACCAGAGCCTCCTTCCAACAAAGACCTGTCGTGTCTAAATTATTGACACAATAGACCATTGTAACTCCTTTGGACTCATTAGGCTTAATTATGTCAAGGTCTCTTTGAGGACTCTTTAAATCTGAAGATTCGTGAGATAATAAAGTCTAATTGCTCCTTCGGAGCCATAAAGGTCTCTTTATGTCACGGGCTATTTGGAGATTCAATATTCCCTAAGATTAATATCACAATATTGTAAAAATGACAACAATTACCACACCCTCAATGTCTACTGCATGTGAGTTAATAATCAGGATTTAGATAGCCCACTCTTGCTCACTTCTGGGATCTCTGTGAAGGGGGAAAGGTGAAGGATTAACCAAGTTTGCTCTCAGCCTCACTCCTGTAATGCCTGTTCTTGGGACACAAACCCTCCACGTCCGGCCTGGGGAAGCTTGCCAAAGGGAAGCCACCGCCTTCCCCATCCCTGACTCTGTGGTTTTGGTACAAGGGACAGTAGGTTAAAGAGTTGACAACCTCAAAGATCAGTGACAAGCAGTAGCCATGCTCTAGGCTAGCTCAGAAGATGCCTGCTGCTGATGCACCACAGAGGACCACTGATGTGCTCGTAGTGCAAAGACATCCTGAGGACGATGAAGTTCAACGCTAATGTTGGTACGCATGAGATCTCTGCGAAGTCAGGATGTGCACACTAACAAGTGAGTAGAGGAGCAGATCACTATTGTGTTGGAAATTAAAACACATTAAAGGGTAAAGGGCACAGCAACTTTGGCATAAATATAAAACCTAGCCACTGGACGCTTAGCTGTCATGCTCCCAGTCTACAGAATTATGGTTATTTAGTGTGTTGAACAGGCATTAACTTGGGCCTCGTGACTTGTGTTTTCTGGCATGTGCCCTGTATAATTCCCTCATGTTGGTAGTGGTGGTGGTGAACAGGGCCTTTGACTTTCGTGTAACCAGTGGATGATGGAAGGTACCAGCAGATCACTCTCATGACTGCATGGTTCCATAGTAAAGACAGCCACACAGCATCACCTCTAAGGCACTGCAGTGCTAAATCCACATGTGCTACGGTCTACAATAAAGGATGGCAAGGACAGAGATGTGCAGACAAATCTTTTTATCTAGTCAAGAAATTTAAATTGTAAGTAGAAATTTTTTTGTGATGGTTTGAATGAGAATCACCCCCTTGGGCTCAAATGTCTGAATACTTGGTTCCCAGTTGGTGGATTATTTGGGATGGACTAGGAGGATGGCCTTGTTGGAGATGGTGTGTCACTGGGGGTGGGCTTTGAGGGTTCAAAAGCCTCTACCATTCCCAATATGTTATCCTTCTGTCCTACCCCTGCCTTGTACTTGCAGATAAGTTGTGAGCTCTCAGCTGTTGTTCAGGGCCTCTGCCAGCATGTTCCTCATCATGGTGGTCATGGACTCATGGTCTGAAACTGCAAGCCCCAATAAACTCTTTCATAAGTTGCCTTGGCCATAGTGTCTTATCACAACAATAGAAAAGTGACTATGACATTTTCTTGTCTTAGAAGGTTCTTTGGTGGAAGTTAAGGATGAAATTGAACTTATCATACATAAGCTTCTCCCTAAGAGGTAATAAAAGTGCTGTCAAGTTAACATAATGAGGCTGCATTAACATTGCTGTTACTACCAGACACAAAGACACAAAAACAAAATAAAGCCACAGATTGTGAATTAAAAATCTATAACAAAATCATAACAAATTGGTTCATATGGGAATGTATGTGCATATACAAGCATTCAGAATGAGTCACAAAATGATACATAGTACATACACCAAAATATGAAAGTATGACAAAATTCAGCAAATCAAAAGATGACAATGTCACATTAATATTAAAATCAGAGTGAAATTCACTCACTAACTGACTATAAGTTTTTAAACACATATTCTTTGATTACATACAGAGAAATATTTGCAAAATTCAAAATGACTTCAAGATAAAGTTCTTGGCAAACCAGGGACAGAAAAGAACATTCTTGGCTTCATAAACAACTCAACAAAGCTAAGATCATCAATGGTATGAAAGAATACATCTTTCCCTCTGTGACAGGAAGCAATGAAAATACATCTTCTCTTAATCATTGTTTAACAACATGTTAGATTTAATGCCCAGTGCAATAAGATAAGAAAATGGAATAAAAGGCCATCTAGAGGCTGGAGTGGTGGCTCAGTGGTTAGGAATACTTGATGTTCTTACAGAGGCCCTGGGTTCAATTTCCGGCACCCACACAGTGGCTCACAACCATGTGTAGCTCTACTTCCAGAGCACCTGATATTCAAGTAGACAGACGTCTAGATAAAACAAATAAATCTAAAAGGATATTTAAAGAGCAAGTTATAGGGGGAAGAAGTATGCCCTCACTTACTGACAATATCATATCATACACGGAAAAAACTGAAGGAGATTTAAAGGGACAAAAATAGAGAAGGAAAGCAACTGTGGACTCTCTGAAATGACGGCTTCTTGTTCCAAGTAGACACTGCCATGAAAAATGACAGGAAGACCCAGGGATGGACATCTAAACAGGATCAATAGGAGAAGGAGCCCAGAGCCCTGTGGAGTCCTCAAGCCAGTGTCTGTTGAGAAGGGAAGGACCCAGAGCCCTGAGGAATCCTCAAGCCAGTGTTTGCTGAGAAGGGAAGAACCCAGAGCCCTGTGGAATCCTCAAGCCAGTGTGTGATTCAGAGAAACTGATTCAGGTTTCTCTCATCCCTAATCTGAAGCCATTTCCCCTTTTCTGTGGCTTGGTCTTCTGTCCTCCCCAGACATTCAATTCTTTGTCCATGCCAGGGAATGAACTGGGCAATTCTCTAGATAACCAACAGCCACTTGTGCATGTGTGTGCGTGCATGCACATGTGTGCATGTACACACATGTGTACACACACACTGAATCACTGTGACAAACCTATAGGCTAAAAGCAGATCTGGAGTTGATAAAGGAATTCAATGTTGACATATTATACACAAAATCTGTTTATTTCCAAATGTGAGTATTAAAAAACTAGAAATTGAAAAATAGAATTTTTACATATGTGATAAGGTAAATGTAGCATGAATCTTAAAGAGTCCTTATTAATAAAATAAAACCTGAGCCAGGTATTGGGGTGAACTGGAAGATCAGAGAACCAGAACAAGCCACAGCTACCTCACCTTGCCGGATCCTCAGCTGGTCTTGTTTCCTCAGACTGGAGGCCTCTGAGTCCTCATCCAGAATGGCTCTCAGCTGAACTGTATTGCTAGAAGCCTGAACGCTTATCCAGCCAAATGCTTGACCAGCTAAATGCTGCTAGTTTCTGGTCCTCACGCCTTATATACCTTTCTGCTTTCTACCACCACTCCCTGGGATTAAAGGCATGAGTCACCATGCTTGGTTGTATCCTTGAACAGATGGATTTCTGCCTCTGGAATGCTAGGATTAAAGGCGTGTGCTACCACTGCCTAACCTCTATGTTTAATATTGTGGCTGTTCTGTCTCTGACCCCAGATAAGTTTATTAGAGTGCACAGTATTTTGGGGAATACAATACCACCACAGGTAAATGTGAAAAAACTCATGCAACAGTCAAGCATTAAAAAGTATAAAACACAGCTGAGAGAAATGGAAACACAAATAATCAGAAAACTACAAAATACTATGGCAATGTCTTTTCTGTTCAATTGATTTGGATATGAAACCAAGCCCAAGTCCTACAAGGCTCTGCCACAGAAATTGACAAGCTGAACTTAAAAGTTATAGGAAGGTATTAAGTCCCTAAAATAGACAAATAAATACCAAAAATGGAGAGAAAAACCAAACAACTAAATGAGTGACATGTGCCACCACACTGTGTTGTTCATTAATACATGCCTTTAATCCCAGGATGTAGGAGACAGATGCAGGTGAATGTCTATGAGTTCAAGACCAGCCTCGTTGACATAGGAAGCTCCATGATAGCCAGAGCTAAATAAAAAGACTCTGTATCAAATATGACTGTGTGTATGTGTGTGCGTATGTGTGTGTGAATGTGTTTGAGTGTATATATATATGTGTGTGAGTGTGAATGTGCATATGTCTGTGTGTGTGTATGTGTGTATATGTATGCGTGTGTGAGTGTATATATGTGTGTGCATGTGCATGTGTCTGTGTTTGTGAGTGTATATGTGTATGTGCATGTGTGTGCATGTGTGTTTGTGTGTATATGAGTGTACATATGTGTGTGCATGTGTCTATGTTTGTGAGTGTATATGTGTATGTGAATGTGTGTGCGTGTCTGTTTGTGTGTGTGAGTGTGTATATGTGTGTGTGCATGGGTGTGTGAGTGTATATGGATGTGTGTATTTGCAAGTGTGTGTGTGTGTGTGTGTGTGTGTGTATTAACAAAGCTACAGTGATTAAGATGATGTGCTATACCACGAGAAGAGAATTCTAGAACAGGGGAATATATTATGGGATATCTAAAAACAGAATCAAATCAATGGAAGGGTTTTATAGTCAATTAAAAGAAGAAAAATAAATAGGTTTGTATGGGGAAACACTTTCATATATGATAATGAACTTTGGATGGGCTTAAACCTCAATACGAACGTTAAATTACAAACAATCTGGACGAAATCTGCTGGTAAGCAAAGAGTTCCTAAAGAGACACACGAAATGCATGATCTGTAAACAATACGTAAAAAAAATGTGATCTTTATTATAATTAAATCCTTAACGTGTTCAAACAAGACCACAGAAAATGAAAAAGAGAAAACCACAAATAAGGAGAAACTACATTAAACTGAACAGCTTGGTAAATGATTTACATAATATCTCTAAAGAATACATAAAATGAGAAAGCAAACAGCCCAGTTTTATTTTTACTTATATGCATATGTGCCTGTCTATGTGTATACGAACATGTGAGTGAAGGTGTCTGTGGAGGCCCCAAGAGGGTATCAGAGCTTCTAGACAGAAGGTTGTGAGCCACCCAACATGGGTGCTGAGAACTGAACTCAGGCCCCTGGGAAAAGTGGGCAGAGCTCCTAACCACTGAGCCATCTGTCCAGCCCCAAGCCCAGTTTCAAAAGCCAAATAGCCGAACAGACATACTACTACTGAAAGCAAACAAGTGACAAATATGTGCATGCAAAAGATGTCCCATGTTATCAGCTGAAAATCAAAATGACCATGGGATAGCACCAGAATGCTGAAATGAAGATGGCAGTCAATAGTGAATGTTGGTGAGAAGGTAGTGCATTCGACAAGATTATAGAATACTGTTGCAGCAAGATCCAGTAATGCTTACTGTAGTAATTTACCCAAAAGGAAGACATGTCTGCACAAAAACATGTACAGAAGGGAGCAGGGCAGAATCATTCTTAGCTTGAAAATG
>CABHPQ010033191.1:0-17133 GCA_902168405.1 Peromyscus aztecus
TGAGGAAAAATATGCTCAAAGTACTTTATAATCCACCACACCAGAAAATAAAATGATGTTTTGAGCCTAGCACGTGGCCACTGGTGCAGAGGCAGAAGCAGGCAAATCTCTGAGTTTGAGGCTGGCCTGGTCTGCATAGCAAGTTCCATGTCACCTAGAGTACATAGAGAAACCCTGTCTGAAAACAGAAAAGTTTTTCATGTTGTTTTTGAGTGGAAATGCCTGGATGGAGTTTTACAGCTGTCAGCGTTCTCCTCAGAATCACTTGGGATTGGTTTGTTGTTCTTGTTGTTGTTTGTTTGTTTGTTTTTTCAAAACAGGGTTCCCCTGTGTAGCCCTGGCTGTCCGCTAACTCACTCTGCAGACCAGGCTGGCCTTGAATTTAGAGATCCACCTGCCTCGGCCTCCTAAGTGCTAGGTGTAAAAGTATGCGCCACCACCTCCCGACAAGGTTACTATTTTTTAATTTTTAAAAATGATCAGTGTTTGTGTGTGTGTAGGCATTCCTGCCATGGCGTGCCTGTGGAAATCAGAGACAGCTTTGTGATGTCAGCTCTAGCCTCCTAACTCAAAAGGCTGGGACTGTACCACAAGCACCTTTTACTGGCTGAGCCATTTCACTGGCCCCATAAGAATCACTTCTAATAAAAAAAAAAAAGTCATGACTAGGGTAAGGTGTAAAGTCTAGTGGTAGAACATCTTCATAAATGGGGCCCTAAGGTTTTGTTGCCCAGCCATGAAGATTTAAAAAAAAAAAAGTATGATTTGATAACAAAATAAAGTCACTGATTTCAAGCAACAAAAAGCAAAAGCTGCATAATTATCATATTTCTGTATTTTTCACATAGCAGCATTTTGTTTATTTTGCTTTGCTTTTGTGTGTGTGTGTGTGTGTGTGTGTGTGTTTTCAAGACAGAGTTTCTCTGTGTAGCCCTGGCTGTCCTGGAACTCACTATCTAGACCAGGATGGCCTCAAACTCAGAGATTCACCTGCCTCTGCCTCCTGAGTGCTAAGATTAAAGGAGTGTGCCACCATGACCAGCTAACATAGCCACATTTTTAATGAAAGCTGAATTGAAGTTTTGACTCACAAAATCAGAATCTGTGAAAACTCAAAATGCCTTGTTAAGCAGTTAGACATTTTTAGCATTTAAAATTCAGGGAATAAATAAAACAGATTCAGGCAAGCTCAGTTTTGAAAGGACTTATTGTCAAACACAGAACTGAATTTGTAAGTGGACTGAATCAATCACCATACATTTCCCACTGATATAGGAGCCTGTTGGTTTAGATTTTCGTTGAATGCCTACTAACCTTTTCTTTCCATGTTAATTGAGGAACATGCTGAAAAGTTAGTAAATGTATACAAAGTAGCTTTGTCAGAGCAGCAAGAAAAGTAATACAGACTGTATTCTACAAACAGGCATAGGAGGCTGGGGAGCTAGTCCTGTTCATGTGTGTGGGACATGCTTTTCAGGCAGAACGAGGAGCATGTGGGAAGGCCCTGTGGTAGGAGTGTGGTTGGCATATTCAAACAAGAGCAGGAAATCAGTGTTTCCTGACTGTGCAAGCGGAGGAGTAGGCGAGTGTTGGGAACTCCTGTCTAAAGAGTAACAGGTCATCAGTAACAGAGGTCTTGCTCAGTGGTGGAGCGCTTTCCTACCGTGTGCAAGGCCCTGGGTTCAATCCCCAGCCCTGAAAAAAGAAAATGTAAAAACATAACAAACACAGAAAAGTCACTCTTCTAGAATGGTTTTGTTTTTCACCAGATTTGGAGCAAAGGGTTGATAATAATCTTTGACTCTTGGTAAATAAAGTACTCGTTTGGTTACTGAGAGCAGAGAACAGAGTTAAATCATAGGAAACTCCAAACAAATAAAACAAGGAGGTCCTTTTTTTTTTTTTTTTTTTTTTTTTTTCCACTCCTGAAATGAGCCAACATATTGTGAGGCAACTCATGAAACACATGCATGATATAATCACATTTTTGTACCTGTAATGGCAGGTGACGTTCTTACTGTGTGCTAAGGCGTAAGATAAAGTATCACAGATTCATCCTAAAGGTCACACTGACAGATGACCATTGCACTGGAGCCTGTGTGACATGGAAAAGGTATGACCTTGTGGAGCCAGCAGACCTGGGCTGGAATGACAACCTTCTGCTTACTCTTTTGCTTCAGCTTTTTTTTTTTTTTTTTTTGAGACAGGGTTTTTCTGTGTAGCCCTGGCTGTCCTGGAACCCACTCTGAAGACCAGGCTGGCCTCAAACTCACAGAGGTCCACCTACCTCTGCCTCCCGAGTGCTGGGATTAAAGGTGTGTGCCACCGCCACCCGGCTCATCTTCTTTTTTATTTTATGTGTTTGGGTGTTTTAACTGTATGTCTATGCAGTTACGTGTGAGCCTAGTGCCCAAGGAGGCCTGAAAAGGGTGTCAGATCCCCTGGAACACAGTTACAGACAATTGTGAGCCAACATGTGGGGACCGGGATTTGAACCCAAACCAGGTTCTCTCTAGCCAGTGCTCTTAATTGCTAAGCCATCTCTCTGGTCCCCCGTTGCTTATTCTTTTATGACGTTTTTCCCCCCTTGAGACAGGGTCTCAAGCTCTGGAACTCACTACGTAGACCAAGCCTCGAACTCACAGAGGTCGGTCTGCCTCTGCCTCCTGAGCACTGGGATTAAAGGTGCAGGTCTGTGCCTGGCTCTTGTATGCCTTTTAAGTAGCCACTCTGAAACAGGTTTGTCCTCAGGAAAATGGGAATAACGGAATAACAACATTCCCATTTTATTCTCTTTGGGTTACTATAAAGATTAAGTGAGAGAAGCCTCATAAAGCCCTTGACATAGAATGGGGTCAAGCAAATATGAATCTTTTTTACCCTAAATATTGGACCTTGATGCAGACTTAACATCTTTTACCCACCTCTTCGATCACTAAACGTTTTAGCCCGGGAATCCTCCCTGGATAAAAGGTTCAATGGGCAGCTCAGGGGTGAGGCTTAATGTTCAGAGTCTGTTGTGGTTGCCTCTGCGCTGGCTGGATTTGTGTGCCAACATGACACAAGCTGGAGTCATCAGAGAGGAAGGAGCCTCAGTTGAGTAACGGCCTCCCTGAGATCCAGCTGTATGGCATTTCCTCAATTAGTGATGGATGGGGGAGGGTCCAGCCCATGGTGGGTGGGGCCATCCCTGGGCTGGTGGTCCTGGGTTCCATCAGAAATCAGACTGAACAAGTCAGGGGAAGCAAGCCAGTAAGCAGCTCCCCTCCATGGTCTCTGCATCAGCTCCTGACTCCCAGGTTCCTGCCCTGTTTAGGTTCCTGTTCTGACTTCCTTCAATGATGAACAATGATGTGGAAGTGTAAGCCAAATAAACCCTTTCCTCCCCAGCTTGCTTTTTGGTCATGGTGTCTCACTGTCGCAATAGAAGCCCTGACTAAGACACCTTCCCCTACCACAGACAGCTTTCAGTGTGGGCCGGTCTCACACAGCCACCTACTGAGACACTAACTCGGGAGAGAAATCTTGCTGGGTGGCTTTTTGGAACCATTTCATCACCTTGAAAAAAAAAGGCATCCCTCTGGACTTCACACACTAAATGTGGCACCTGGGAATTCTGGAGCCAAATTATGGACCCAAGGGACACCCTGAATCGGGCAAAGCTGAACGATGAAAGGGTCTTCTTGGGTCTTTGAATTAACCAGCTTTGAAGCTGCCCTACTTAAGACTTGTTATGTGAGACAATATGTTTTCTTAGCTTGGCACGGTAGCACACACCCATAGTCCCAGCCACTCAAAAGGCCTTGGGGCAGGAGGATTGCTTAAGCCCAGGAGTTTATAGCCTAGATTGGCCAATGTAATGAGAACCTCATCTCAAGATAAATAAGGAAAAAATGGCGTGCTAAAATTCCTCTTAAAAATTCTCAGAGAGGGGATGGGGAGGTCCTTCAGCAGTCAAGAACCCTTGCTGCTCTTGCAAAGAACACAATCTCTAAACCCAGCTCCTACGTCAAACCATTCACAACTGCCTGTAACTCCAGCTCCGGGGATCTGATGCCTCTGGTCTCCACAGGCACCCACACATATGCACATATACACACAGACACATACATAAATAAATAGAAATAATTTTAAGTCTTTTTTTTAACTCTAGGAGAGAGCCGGGTGTGGTGGCACATCCCTCTTCTAGGAGCACTCTGAGGCAGAGGCAGGAAGGTCACACAAGTTTGAGGCAAGGGTTGTCTACACACTGAATTCCAGGCCGATCAGGACTGCATAGTGATTCCTGTCTCAACAGACAACACAGCAATTTCTAGTACAGTCGGAACTAAAAAGAAAGAACGTGTGGTTAAGAGCATGTACTGTTTTTGCAGAGGACCTGAGTACAGTTCCCAGCACCCACATCAGGTAGCTCACAACTGCCAGTAATTACAGCTGCAGGGGATGGGACTCTTTTCTGGCCTTCAGAGACACCTACCCTCACATGTACACACCTCCACCACACATACATGCACATATAGCTAAATATAAAAATAAATCTTTTTTTTTTTTTTCATGGAAGTTGATTACTTCAAGGCCAGTAGAAAATCATTTAGCGTAGCCTTTCTGGTACCATCAGTGTCTGATAAGTCCCTGTGATTGTGGCTGTCACTCTGGTACCTTCCATTTCGTTCATGACAAGGACAAAGATGAAACAATACAACTGAAAGGCAGAACGTTTGGTGGCTAAGTACATAGTAGGCTCGGGAATCAGAAGGGCGGGGTTCAAATGTGTGTTGAGGCGGTGTGACCCAGAGTAGGCATTTTTTGACTCCTATGACCTAACTTTAGACCTGTGGTGGTTTGAATACAAATGGCCCCCATAGGCTCATAGATTTGAATGTTTGGTCATTAGAGAGTAGTGCCACCTGACAGGGATTAGGAGGCGTGGCCTTCTTGGGGTGGGTGTGGCCTCATTGGAGGAATTGTGTTACTGGGGCGAGCTTTGGAGTTTCAAAAGCTCAAGCCAGGCCCAGTGTCACTCTCTCTTCCTGATGCTTGTCGATCCAGATGCAGGACTCTCAGCTCCTTCTCTAGCACCATGTCTGCCTGCATGCAGCCATGCTTCCCGCCAAGCTGATCATGGACTAAACTTGTGAATCCTACAATTCTTTGGGAAAAATAAATCAAAATGGCTAAAACTATTGAGAACGGCTTCAATAAGGTCTAGATGGATGCAATTCGAATATAATCTTGGTTTGGACACTGTGGGAAGAAGGTAGGAAAATCAGCTCTTCTGCGCCTAACAGTTCATTTTCCCAAGGAAGTATAAACAGAAAAAGAGCAAAATCATTCCAGAATAGAAGTAGATTTAAGGGGATAGGAGACACGGCTCAGTAGTTAGGAGCACTCGCTGCTTTTGCAGAGGATCTGGGTTTCGTTCCCAGCACCCACAGTGAGGAGCTCACAACTGGCTGTAACTCCAACTTCAGGGGACTGGGCACCTTTCACTGTCCTCCTCAGGTGCTGCACCCATGTGGTGCGCATACAGACAAGCGGGCGCGCACAAACATAGTGTGGTATTTTAAAGGCATTTGAGACTGAGGAGGACGTCTCAGGGGGCAAAGTGCTTGCTACATAGGCATGAGGCTCCGAGTTCAAATCCCGAGCAGCTACATGGAGAGCCACGTGTGGCCGACAGCATCTGTAATCCCAGCGTTTGAAGGCTGAGACAGGAGGCCCCTGGGGGCTCACTGGCCAGCCACTCCAGCCACATCGGTAAGCTCCAAGGTTAGTGAGAGATCAGCCCCCCAAAATAAAGTATACTTGTTGATCATGGTGGTGCACACCTTTAATCCCAGCACTCAGGACTCAGAGGCAGGTGGAGCTCTGTGAGTTTCAGGACATCCTGGTCTACAAAGTAAATTACAGGACAGTCAGAGCTACAGAGTAAAACCCTGCCTCAAAATAATAATAATAATGAAAACAATAATCATAATAATAAACCTGGTATTGACCTCTGGCCTCCATGCACACATATACCTGGACACACATGTACATTACACTTGTGTATAGCACACACACACAAACACACAAGCATACACACATACACAACTTTTGCGTAAATTACAGCTTCATAAATTTGAAAAAAACCAGTACCACATTAACCCAGTGGGGTCTAGGATATTCATTGATAATTTCCATTTGCAATTACCTATGCTAGGTCACAGCTGAAAAAAAAAAAAGCCACAGGAAAAAGATGAGTGCACACATGGAGAATAAAATACAGGATTCTGGCTTCTCTCAGAGGAGATGAAAGCAAACAGTACTAACATTTAGATTATTTGGGCAAATATACGGGGTTCTCAAAAGTCATTTGAAATTAAAATTCCTAAGGGTTGTTCACCAAATAATTGGAGATAACACACCGTGATAAACACACACTTTGATTAGTAATGCATTTTTGTTTTTTATTGTTTTGTTTGTTTGTTTTTGTTTTTCGAGGCACGGTTTCTCTGTGTAACAGCCCTGGCTGCCCTGGAACTCACTCTGTAGATAGACCAGGCTGGCCTCGAACTCACAGAGATCCTCTGTGATGCCTCTGCCTCCCGAGTGTCGGAACTAAAGGTGTGTGCACCATTACACCTGGTGACCCTGAACTTCTGATCCTGCTGTCTCCATCTCCCAAGTTCTGGGATGGCAGATGCGTGCCACTCTGCTCCATCTAGGTGGTAGTGGGGATCAAAGCATGACACATTGTGTTTCCAGGTGAGCGACCGACTTGGCACTGTCTCCAAGCCAGTACCAGTTTATGCATGTTCAGTTGAAGATATCCTACAGGAAAGGGGAATATGTAAAACGGTTGCGTGTATATACATATATTTAATTCCAGAAATATTATCCCTAAAGAAGGCCCCTTGGATAAGGAAAGAAATTTCATTGAACATTACTTGAGGTCTTAGTGTACTGCAGACACTATTCTAGAAGCTTGAGCTATAGGAATTCACTGACACCTTATAAACTCCCCAGTGACCCTGATCAAAGGGCAAAGTTGTCTTCACACCCAAGGTCACCTCCGAACCACCGTGTCCGTGGCTTGAGGGGAAGAGTGAGTTAGCCTCAAAGAAAAATTCCAGAAGGCTTCTGCCGCCCGTCAATGATTTACTAGGTATTGATTTCATGGATGTTGTAAGAGATGTTGCATCGGCGTGAGCGGATGATAAATATTTGCTATTCAGATTGTGGGAAAGGGCCACTGAGATGGTTCAGTTGGGAAAGGTGCTTGTCGCCAAGCTCGATGACCTGAGCTCGCTCCCCTCTGACCTCTACACAAACACTGTGGCATGCATGCACACATACACACATGCACACATACACACATGCACAGATAAATAAATGGTGGGTTGGTTTTTCGTTGTTGTTTTGTTGGTTTTTTTTTTTAAGTTTGTGAGAGAACAGAAATTTTCATTCAGATAGTCATGGCACTGAACTTCTCAACGTCTATTGGTTGTTTGTTCATATAAGGGTTCCCCTGTGTAGTCCAGGCTGGCTCTGAGTGTGTGATTCTCCTGCCTAAGCTCTCTAAATGCTAGGGTTACAGTTGTGTGCTATGCTGGCCCGGCTTTCCAATACTTATTTTGACTGTTCCTTCTACTGCCAAGCCACACAGGTCCTTCTCCTCATCCACACGCACTTGCTAAGGGCTGTGAGCTCCCCAGCTCTTATTCTGGCCAGGTAGGGTGATTCTGAATTCTTTGTTTGTCCTGGGATATTCGTCAAAGTTATGGCCCGTTCCCATAGCAGGGCTTTTACAGGCAGGTACAGCTGTGAGACGCACGGGGTCCTCAGATAGACGTCACCACCCACAGATTCCATCTCAGGCAGCAGCTTCAGGTGAACAGAACAGTTTTCTTTTCTTTTCTTGGTTTTTTCAAGACAGAGTTTCTCTGTGTAGTTTTGGTGCCTGTCCTAGATCTCACTCTCTAGCCCAGGCTGGCCTTGAACTCATAGAGATCTGCCTGGCTCTGCCTCCTGAGTGCTGGGATTAAAGGCGTGTGCCACCACCAGCCGGCTCAGAACAGTTTTCTTGTAGACAAGCATCCCAGAGAGATAATGATCCCTTATTTTTTATTTATATTTATTTATTTATTTATTTATTTATTTATTTATTTATTTATTATCAGAGTGAGGTAACAGTGGCTGTAGATTCTGCGAAGGCTGCCCAGAACCACTTAAATTGAGCAGAACACATCCAGGAAGAGGAGCCTGGCTAGGGGAGGCAGGCCTACAGGGAAGCTCTGGTTGGCTGATGTGGATCGCCTGTGTGACTGGGGTATTGGGTCTTTCACTGCTTTAGATGCTGACACCTCACTACATCCATAGAACAAGGGGAACCGGGCAAGACATAAAAGAGGTATCAAATTGGTACCTGCCTTCCCAAACCTTGTAATTTAACTGGGAAAATTATATCATAATGGCCGGTGGTCTGTAATTAGCCAATCAATAAGTCTTTTAAGACTTTATCAAAATATAAAATAAAGATCAGAAGAACATGATAAGAGTTGGTCTGGGAAGCCTTCTGCGTAGGTGGTACCTTTTTTGTCTGAAGTGAGAGAGTCAGATGGGAGAAAAGAGGTCACTTGCAAAAAGTCAAGCCACCAACTATGTGCACATGAGATGCAAAACTGGGAGGTGTCATAAATAAAACTGTGTGGGGTTTGAGTGTAGGTAGCTCCAGGACAGAGAGTATGTTCGACATTCGGAAGGGGCTGGATTCAGATGCCAGCGCAAAGAAGAAAGAGCAAGGGGAAACAGAAGAAAAGGGAGGAAAAAAAGAAAAAAACAATTATTGAAAAGTCAGACTCGGTAGCCTCTGTCCATAATTCCAGCAGTAAAGAGGCTGAGGCAGGAGGATGATGAGTTGGAGGCTCGTCTGAACTATATAAGGAGTTCGTGCCTGGCCTGGAACTCATCATGTAGACCAAATGGGCCTCAGATTCACAGTGATCCACCTGCTTCCGCCTCCCAGGGCCGGGATTAAAAGCAAGCACGCCCCCACCCCCAGTCCTCAAGCCCAGTCCCAGCCCCTGCTGAAAACACTGAAATTGCTGTAGAAGAGTTGCCCATACATGCTGAAAGTCAGGTTCCTAAAAGCACACTGAGGAAGGAAGGCTTTCTCTACGAGCAGGAATTTGGAAAGAGTCAGGACGTGACATAAAGAACAGTGTCAGGCTGGTGGCCGGGGGGGCAATGTCGTAAGAGCACTGCACAGGGACAGACAAACAGGCGCTGCCCACAGCTTGGGCAACTTCCCTTGTTTATCATGGCAACCTGCAGTGCGGAGCATGGCTTCTGGCTGGCCAGTGGGAAACATGGCCCCAGGTTTTTGACCTTTGCTAATCATTGACTGAAGTCAAAAGCAGATCTCTCTTTTTTTTTTTTTTTTGTTTTGTTTTGTTTTGTTTTGTTTGTTTGAAGACATGTGGGGCAAACCACAGAGATGGGGGCAGCAGCAAGGAATGGGGTCATTTCTGAAGAAGGTGGGTAGGTTTACTACTTCTAACGCGCATCTAAGAGGGATGAAGTGTTCGCTCCAAAATACGCCGCTCCAAAATACACCGCTCCAAAATATGCCGCTCTGGTATGAGGAATATTTTGAGTTGAAAGCAACTGAAGAGCAGCACACTCAGGAGAATGTCTAAAAATAGAGTGTGCATTTCTCTGTCCTACGACTGGGCTGTAGCTCAGAGCTGTAGGGTGCCGTTAGCATGTGCAGGTCTGTTGGTTCAGTCCCTAGCAACACACGTGTACACACACACACACACACACACACACGTGTTCGAAGTTTCTACTTAAAAAACCCTTTCTCTTCTGTTGTACCAGAAGGGAAGGGATATGGCTTTTTGTTTGTTTGTTTTTGTTTTTGAGACAAGGTCCTCTGTATTCCAGAAAAAAAAAATTATATGTACAATGATAATGCATCGTCACCCCTCCCACCATATATATTCAAGCTTTATATTTGTTTCCAATACAAAAGAGGGACTTGGTCTGTAGCTCCGAGGTACAGCAGCTGCCTACTGTGCACAAGGCCCTGGGGTCAATCCCCAGCCCTGCAAAACCAACAAGAGCATGAAAGACAGTCATGAGGTATCTGTTGAAAGAAATGTTTGTATTAAATCATGGTTGTAATAGCCGTAAGGAAGCACAGCGGCGTGACAAAATATAATAGACCAAGTCAGAAGGCAAGCTGCAGGAATTATTATAATATTTACTCTATTACGAATTTACATGTGTATGTCCGTACACGCGTGTGTAGATACGTGAGGAGATGGTGTCAGATCCTATGGAGCTGAAGTTACAGCCACTTGAGAGCGGCCCAGCGTAAACCGAACTCTGGTCCTCTGGAAGAACAGTAAATGCCATCAACAGTCAATCCAGCTTTCCAGGCCCAGGAACTGTTGAAATCTTGATTGCGATCATGGTGGATCATGCAATTGTTTGTTTGTGTATCAGACTTTGTTGAACTGTCCCCTGAAAGTGTGAAACCTGCTGTAGGTATGTATAGGACACAAGGATGTTTCCCCCCTTAAGTACATAAACGTCCAGTTATGTGGTCCACACGGGCCTTGAACTTGCCCTTTCGGCCTCAGCTTCCCTAGTGCTGGCACGCTATGATGACAACGTGGACCGCCACACCCAGCTGGCACCGCTATTTATAACAAGCAGAGAGTGCTTGCTTAGCATGTGTGAGATCTCCAGCCCTTCGAGAATAAAAATAGGACCACAAGACGGCTCAGTGGGCAAATAAAGGTACTTGGCACCAAGCCTGAGGACCTAAGTCCATCCCCCAGAACCCAACAGAGGAAGGAGGGAACTGATCCCACAAGTTGTCCTCAGATATTGTGCCACGGCAGCACACACTGAGTGAAATGTGATTTAAAAGTTATAAGAAAAAGAAAACACTGGAATATCCATAAGTGACTCAACTGGTTAAAATAAATATTATATAAACCATAAGAAATCGCAACAATCTCCATATGTTGGCATGATATTGGCATTATCTTTAGAGAGAGCCTTTGTAAAAGGACTTATTTGGAGGCTGGAAAGATGGCTCAGTGGTTGAGTATACTTGGTTCTCTTGCAGAGGACCTAGGTTCGATTCCCAGCACCCATATGACGGCTCACACCTGGCTGAAACTCCAGTCCCAGGAGATCTGCCACCCTCTTCTGGCCTCCTCAGACACTAGGCATGGAGGGGGTACACATCCACACATGTCAGTCAGCACAACACTCATATGCATAAAATAATAAAATAAACCTCAAGAAAATAAAAAGACTTCTTTGAAACTCACGTGGTAGGAGGCAGGGGCAGGAAGGAGATCAGAAGTTCAAGGTCATCCTTGGCTACGTAGTGAGTTTGAGGCCTGTCTGAGCTACATAAGACCCTGTCTCAAAACAAAACAAACAAAACCAAAATTGCATGGAACAGTGTCTCTAAAACAGAATACGCCTTAATTATTTCCTCTGGTTATTCAGAGAAACCACAGATGGCAGTTGTAGAAATGGTTCTGAAAAATCCAACCTTTTATAAGAGAAATTTGTATGTATGATACATCAGTAGCTGTCAGAGATACAGGCATGTCCCTCTTTCTTCCTAGGAGGAGCTTTTCCCCCAGGGAAGAGGACCACGTGATCTAGACGGATGACCACAGGTGACTGTCACCCGGGACAGCTCATCTGTGTAACAGTCACTGTTTGCTGCTACTTCCAGTCCCTAACCTCTCATAGACTGTCACCTCCGATGATCTCAGAAACCCCTGTGGCTCTAAGCTCCACGTGAAGGTCAGCTGTGTGGCTGCTATCTGAGTTTAATAACTTGTTTGCACATATACGAGTTATTTGGAATTATGCATGTGTGTGTGTGTGTGTGTGTGTGTGTGTGTGTGTGTGCGTGCGCACGCGCGCGCACACGCATGCACATGAGTGTCCTTGAGCATGCTCAGTGAGCACTCTACTGTTTCATTACATCTCCAGTCCACAAAATCTCTTTGCAAAGAAGCCACTGCATGTGTGCGAAGGTCAGAGGACAATCTGTGGGAGCTGGTTCTCCTTTGTCCCACTCAGGTTCTAAGGACTGAACTTCACAGGTGGGCTACTTAGCTAGTCAGGTTTGGCAGCGAACACCTTCACCTGCTGAGCCATACTCTGTGAGTTTTTTAAATGAACATCCGAAGGAGAACAATCACAACCCCCGCACGCCACTTGACTCAGGTGAGACCAGACCCCGGGCGAAGAAACATGGAGGCACCCTTTCATCTTCAAAGTTCTTTCAACGTCTTAAAGACAGAGCTTCACGGTGTCATTGAGGGGGCTTCCAGCTAATGGCTGCATCTTCATGGGGAGAGATTACAAATAGCAAAGTATGATAATGATAGCTCCATGTGTCGTGGGCCACGCTTTTTAAAATGCCCCCGGCACTTTCTCATGTCCTTCTCTTAGCCTAGAGGGTCTATAATTATTTCCTCTTCACAGGTGGGAAACAGAGTGTTCCCGAAGATAAGTCTATCTCCCCATCACAGCCCAACTGACACTCAAGTCACACACAGAGCCCAGAGGAGACTAAGGCATCCATAAGTCTATAGTTCCCATTTCAGGTTTTACTCCGTAGGTGGTACCATTTAGAAAGATCCCCTCCAAACCCTACATTTTATATGTAATGAACAGTCTAGAACAAGTTAAAAACCTCTTAGCGTGTGTTTCCCATCCTTTTTCCCTTTCAATGAAATGAAGGGTGTCTCCTCCCCTTTATTTGAGAGTCAAGTTCATGGGCTTGTGTCTACAAAGTAATTATGGGGAGCACAGTGCTTATTCAAGCTCTATGTGGGCAGACTTGGTCTCACTTCCTATAGAGACCTGAAGTGCTAAGTTAATGCCCATAATAGTCACATGTGGATTAGTATAGAGCAAGCTGACGTCCCAAGTATATCTTGTCTTTTTAGAAAAAAGGCTATAGATTCCAACCAGAATAGCCAAATGTTTTTATGGTTGCCCCCATTGCTGTGGGAGGCCTTAACTGTTGGACTGTTGTCTTGAGTATTTAGTTATAGAGGGACACCCTTGAATACTTGATTACCACAAATTTTTGTTTGCCTTATTTTGATTGAAATAGTATCTCATGTGTGGGGCATTTACCCACCAACCCCACAGTTCCCCAGAGTTTTCTTGAGTGCGAGCAGCAGGAAATATTAGATAGAAGGAGTTATAGTGTGGAGATAAACAGATAGAAAATAAAGGATAGCCTCGAGAGGGCCTGGAACCTTTTCCAACGAGCCCTGACTGTCTCTGCCCCAGGGTATTTATAGACGCCAATGGGTGGAGCAAAAGACCTCCCCCCAGCACAGCCAAGTGCAGACCATCTCAGACACCTGCACTCAGGCCCGTGGTCCTAATCATCCTCTCTATGCGGACCTGCTGGGTAAAGCCACGAGGAACCTGAAATGGGCTCCCATACTCATGTAGCCCAGGCAGGCCTAGAATTGGCTATGTAGCTGAGACTGGCCTTAGACTCATGATCTCCTGTCTCTACCTCCCAAGCAGTGGATTACTATAGGTGTGCATCACCAGGCCCACGCACTCTGACAGCGTGAAAAGGAGAATTGGCTTCCAAGGGAAATTCTCAACTTGGCTTTTGTTCTTCATGTAAAACACCTGGTTTTAGTGGAAAACTTTTAAATCGTATTTTGAATGGCAGTATAACGAATTCTTATCTATACGTCAAAGTTTCATTACAATTAGGGCAGGATTTTTGCAAGTTAGATGTGAATATGTCATGTAATTATTAGAAATTACAAGGTAAACACTTTTTGACCCCACTGCAAGTAGGTATTTTATCAAGCCTGAGCTGCAGCTCAGTTTTGCTTAGCATATACAAGGTTCTGGGGTGGATCCCAGGGGCCTTCAAGATGGCTCAGCTTGGTTCATATAAACCTGGTGATCTTGGTTTGGTCTTTTAAACCCACATTAAAAACAAAAAACTGGATACAATGGTGTTCCTTTATAATCCCAGCATTCCTGTGCAGGTGGGAGGTGGAGACAGGAGAATTGCCTGGATCCAGGGTCAGCTAACCTGGAGTGTGCAGCTGACAGAAACAGCAGAGATCCCACCTTCTCCACAAGGTGGAGAACAGACCACTCCTGAACATCATCCTTTGGCCTCTGGAGAGCGTGCTGTGGCATGTACATGCTCACACTCACATGCACACAAATGATACATAATAAAATTTAAAATAAAAACATATACATATAATAAAAAATGTTGGGGTTTGGGGTTGGTTTGTTTGTTTTTACATTTTTATCGTGTATTTTAGTTGGGGGTGACATGTCACAGTGAAGAAGTAGAGATCAGAGGACAGCTTCTGGGAGCTGGTTCTCCCCTGCCACCATGTGGGCTGCCAGCTCAGGTCATCAGGCCTGTCAGCAAGGGCCTTCACCCACCACGTCATCCCCACAGTCCAATAGGGGATATTGTAGTGATTCCATACAGCTTCCAACAGCTGTGCCATGAAAACAGGTTATGTGTGAACAGTTGAAGGGCTGGGGATGCAGCCCAGCAGGGAAGGCACAGACTCTGGGTTCGGCCTCTAGCACTGAATGAGCCAGGTGAGGTGGCTCATGCTTGTCTTCCCAGCACTCTAAGGTAAGAACAGAAGGACCAGAAGTTCAAGGACACCCTACTCCATAGCAAGTTTGTTGTGTGACAGTTTCTTCCGAGATTGAAATAGTCCATCCTGCAGGGAAAGCGCCATAAGCTTTTCTTAAGCAGGAAGGAAAACAACTCAATGTGGCTTCAGGAAGTTCCTGAAACTGAACAGATTCACTAGATCCCCCTTTGCCAGAGTAAGTAATAAAAGCCAAGAGTCCCACTCAGACATAGCCAAGTTGCAAAGAAGACTCTGACACCAGACCAGTGGAGTCACTTGGAAAGGACACTCTCTAACCTGTTGAGCTGCCTGCAGGCTGTACAGTGTGCTCCAGGTTCCCAGCTTTGTGAGTTCTCACCCACGGGTGGGCTTTGGTGATGCCACTGTCTTTGAGTCATTTCTGCTCCTGTAACTAAGCTCTCATCGATACTCCTGTAAATAACCCCAATAAAACTCACTGGCTCACCAAGTTGGACTTTGGTGGTATCTGTACTTTGATCTGTCATGGACTTCCTCACTGGGGTGAATAGATGTGTGTTGCATCTCCCCAATAAGGGTTTTGTCACACAACAAAGTTCAAGGCTAGCTTGGGCTAGAGAGTATGTGTGTCAAAAACAAACAAAACAAAACAAAAAAAAACCCAAAACAAAACAAAACAAAAACAAAAACAAAAAAAACACAAAAAAACTAAAAAGTACAATTAACAAGAAAATCCAGTGGTTCACTTTCCTACTCTGATCCTTAGAGCATTAAAAAACCAAATATTAAAAAATATTCTTGCCGGGTGGTAGTCGTGTATGCCTTTAATCCCACCACTCAGGAGACAGAGACAGGCAGATCTCTGTGAGTTTGAGGTCAGCCTGGTCTACAGAGCAAGTTCCAGGACAGGCTCCAAAGCTACACAGGAAGGGGGTGACAAACAGACCATTACGGCTGGAGAGACGGCTCGGCGCTTAGAAAAACCCGCTGCTCCTCCAGAGGCCCTGGGTTCAGCTACCAGCACCTACATGGCAGCTCACTTGTAACTCCAGTGGATCCAGGGGATCCACCGCCATCTCCTGCCCTCTGTGGACATTGCATGCACGCATGTGGTGCACATCCATACATGCAGGCAAAAATACCCATACTCATAAAATAAAAATAAACAAAAATTTAAAAAAAACAAAACACTGACTTTCTCTTTTTCCTACATCATTCTGTTTATCATTAATGTGTGGTAGATGCGCTGTCCCCTCATGCCATGGTGTACCTGTGGCCGTCAAGAGGACCGTTTTTTGTGCTCAGTTTGCTCTTTCCACCTTTGCTTGGGTTCCAAGGACCACACCCGGGACATCAGGCTTACGCAGCATGCTCCTTTACCTGTTGTCTTCCAGTCTTGATTTGTATCGAGCTGTGGTTGTGTGTGGCATACTCTGGCCTCTCACTAGTCATATCCCAAGGATATGAACTTCTCATCTGACCTCCACCTCCTAAGTGCTAGGATCACAGGTGTGAGCCACCACACCTGGTTTAGGTAGTTCTAGGGATTCAATCTGGGGCTTCACGTGTGCTAGGGAAGTATTCTAAAACCAAGCGTGTACATTCTCGGCCTCTTTCTTTTTTTGTGGGGGAGGAGGTCTGGAGAAAACACTTCTGAGAGGATAAAATGTGGGAGGCAAGGCCAAGAGGAAATGAGAAAAAGGTACCTATAAGGTATGCAGGGTAAACTTTGCCCAACTCTGGTTTCCATAAACGAAAGTCTTCACTTCAAGCCCTCCGGGCAAACGTGGGGATCAAAATCGTTAAAAGTTCCAGGATTGTTAGCTGTTGGGGTAAGAGCTGTTGCAGGAAGTGGGGTTTCTCTGTGTAGAACTACCCCGCAGAAGCCAGACGGGCATCCGCGCCTGCTCAGCCTGACTGTTTCTCTCCGAGTTCTGCGGAGACCCAGAGTCATAATCAGAGGAAGGAAACGCCCGCCCGCCCGAGAGATCTGAGGCTTTCGTTGTTGTTGAGCACAGATGGTTTGAATTACCGCACGGCCTCAGCGCTCAGGGCTGTGGGTTACCTGGACATACTATTTCTAGATCGGAACTGTGCAGTTCCATTTAAGCCACACAAGTGCCTGGAACAGCAGATGACAGACAGGAAAACATGAATTGATTGGAAATCGATAGCACAGAAAAACCCACTGTATGTGCCGTGTAAAACAAGATTTTGCCAGCAGGCTTTAAAATAAATAAATAAATAAATAAACAAAAATAAAACAGGAAGTGGACAGGCTTGGGGACAGAAAATCGAGAGACTCTACTGCCAGGATCCGGTGGATTTGCTGGAGGGCAGAGCGGGGAAGAGGTTGTGCCTTGGGTCTGGGGCCAGCAAAAGTCACAAGGATGACTGCCGTCCTGGTTTTCTGCAAAGCCCAGATCCGGTTCTACCTGACACCGAACACTTGAGTGAACAGTGAGTCAAGAGAGAA
>CABHPQ010033235.1:0-11373 GCA_902168405.1 Peromyscus aztecus
CTAACTCCCTCAGACAAAAACGTCTAGTACACTTCAACTCTGTGGATCCCCTTTCAGCCCTGCGCTGTTGGGGGATGACCCCCTAGGCAGTAATAATGAAGATTCTTTGATAAGAGTGAGACATACTTAGTTGTGGGCAAAAGAATAACATATTTAGAACACAGTTAAAACTTCTGTTGGTTTAGTAAATTGTCCATAGTAGAATCCTCTCTAGGGTCCAAGATCTCACTCACCATCTACCATCGCACAATTGGCTAGGTTTACAATGTCAGACAAGAATCCCTTCCTGTTGCACAGGCCTCAGGTCAAATTAAGCAGCTGTTGGTCACCACCAAGATATAAGTGACACTATTGCACCATTGGGGGGATCTTGCATATAGTTCATTTTGTGGTTTATAGGCTTTACCCCTGGGTAGGAGTGTTGATTAGTTTTCTCTTTGGCAGCTTGTATTTAGGTACTATGAGAGCTAGTCTTCAGGGAAGAGGATTACAGGTCAGTTTTGGTTAGATTCCTTCAAGTCCTGTGTTTGAAGTATGTGGTGTCTTTGACAATAGGGTTTTACCTTCAAGTTCTGGGAAGAAACAAACAGCAACGGCAATAACCTATATTGTTATGAGTCTCTTGGACTCCCCTAACCAAAAACTAAAAAGAGGTTTCCCATGTTTAGCACTAGGTTTTTGTTAGATAGTCTATGGCTCTGAAAAACACATATTTTTATATCTGTCTGTCTGTCTGTCTATCTATCTATCTATCATTTTGCATCCAGGTTGCAGTTTCCTCTCTTTCCTCTTCTCCCAGTACCTCCCCCCCATCTTGTTCCCACCCCCCAACCCACTCCTCCATTTCTGTTCAGTAAAGGGCAGGTCTCCCATGGGTATCAACAAAACATGGCATATCAAGTTGCAGTAAGCCTAAGCACCTCCCTTTGTATTAAGATTGGGCAAGGTGACCCAGTATGAGGAGTAGGGTCCCAAAAGCCAGTAAAGGAGTCAGAGACAGCCCCTGCTCCCACTGTTAGGAGTCCCACAAGACCACCAAGCTACACAACTGTAACATATATGCAGAGTGCCTAGGTCACTTCCATGCAGGCTCCCTGGTTGTCAGTTCAGTCTATGTAAGCTCCCATGAGCTCAGTTGATTCTGTGGGTTTTCTTGTGGTGTTTTGACCCCACTGGCTCCTACAATCCTTTCTCTGCCTCCCTTCTTCTGCAGGATTCCCCAAGCTCTGCCTAATGTTTGGCTGTGGGTCTGCATCTGTTTCCATCAGTTGCTGGATGAAGTCTCTCTGATGACAACTGGACTAGGTACCAATCTATGAGTATAGCAGAATGGCATGAAGCATCATTACATTAACATTTTTTTTTACTCCAGTCATGTTTGGTTCTACCCTAGGTCTCTAGGTCATCGAGCTTATGGTGCTCCAGGCAGTGTCAGGGGTGGGCTTATTCTCCTGACATGGATTTTAGACTGGACCAATCATTGGTAGGCCACTCCCTCAATCTCTAGGTCATCTTATCCCAGCATATCCCGTAGGCAGGATGGACTGTAGGTCGAAGGTTATGTGGCTGGGTTGGAAAGTTTTGTCTGGTCACAGAAAATGACCAGTTCAGGCTCCATATCTGCTATCGCTAGGCGTCTTAGCTGAGGTCATCTTTGTAGATTCCTGGGAGAGTCTCTTGCTCCAGGTTTTTACCTGATCCTGAAATGCCCCTCTCTTCCAGCAGTCTCTTACAGTACTCTCCCCCTCTGCGTGCCCCTCCCCCACAACCTGATCTCTCATGTTTCCATCTCCACTTGCCTGCAGTTCACTCATGGAATCTCATCTGTTTCCCCTTCCCAGGGAGATGTAGGCATCCCCCCCCTTGAAATCTTCTTGTTACCTACTCTCTGTGGGGCTGTGGATTGTAGTATAATTATCCTTTATTTTACAGCTAATATCCACTTATGAGTGAATACATACCATGTTTGTCTCTCTGAGTCTGGGCTGCCTCATTCAGAATGATTTTTTTGCCTGCAAATTTCATGAGGTCGTTTTTTGTTGTTGTTGTTTTTTGTTTTGTTTTGTTTTTTAACAGCTTAGTAATACTCTATTGTGTAAATGTATCACATTTTCTTTATCCATTCCTTGGTTGAGGGATATCTAGGTTGCTTCTAGGTTCTACTACAAATAAATCTGCTATGAACATAGTTGAGCAAGTGTCCTTATGGTATGATTGAGCATCCTTTGGGTACATGCCCAAGAATGATATAGCTGGGTCTTGAGGTAATTGATTCCCAATTTTCAGAGAAACCGCCATATTGATTTCTAAAGTGACTGTTCAAGTTAGCACTCCCACCAGCAATGGAGGAGTGTTCCCCTTGCTCCACATTCTCTCCATCATGAGCTGTCACTTGTGTGAAAATACATATTTTTAAGTAAACGTAGATCTAGCCAAGGAAGTGAAAGACTTATTTTTTTGTTTGTTTGTTTGTTTTCGTTTTTGTTTTTTTTGAGACAGGGTTTCTCTGTGTAGTTTTGGTGTCTGTCCTGGATCTCGCTCTGTAGACCAGGTTGGCCTTGAACTCACAGAGATCCATCTGCTTGGCTCTGCCTCCCGAGTGCTGGGATTAAAGGCGTGTGCCACTGCCACCCGGTGTGAAATACTTCTATAATAAAAATTTTTAATCAGTGAAGAAAGAGACTGAGGAAGACACTAGAAGATGGAAGATCTCCCATGCTCAGGGTTGGTAGAATTAATATTGTGAAAATGACCATCTTACCAAAAACAATGTACAGGTTCTAGACAATCTTAACAAAAATCCCCATCACAGAAAGAGAAAAGGAATTCTAAAATTCACATGGAACCACAGAAGACCCCCAATAGCCAAAAAAATCTTGAACAAAATGCATAATGCTGGGAGAATTACCATACTAGATTGTCAAGCTATGTTACAGAACTATAGTAATAAAAACAGTACAATACTGTCAAACAAACAACAATAACAAAGCCAGATATGTAGTCAATGGAACAGGATAAAAGACCCAAACATTAACGCACATAACTACACTCATCTGATGTCAGAAATGAACGCTGTAGAAAAGAAAGCATCTTCTACAAATGGTGCTGGGACAATTGGATGTCTACATGTAGAAGAATAAGATTAGACCAATATCTACCACCTTGCACAAAAACTAGCTCCAAATAGACAAAAGACCTAGTGTGAAAACTGAATCGCAGAAACTGCTAGAAGAGCATTCACAGTAACCTACAAGATATATGGACTTCCTGAATAGGACTTCATTCTCTCAGGAATTAAGGCAAACTACTGAAAAATGAGATCTCATAAAACTACAAAGCTGCATAGAAATAAACAATAAAGAGAGTGAAGAGGAAGCCCACACAGTAGGAGATAATCTTCTCTAGCTATATATCTGACAGAGGATTAATATCCAAGATATACAAAGAACTCACATCATAGAGTCAAAAAACAAACAATTCAAGCAAATGGGGTGTGGATATGATCAGAAAGTTTTCACACATACAAAGAGAGAAAAGAACAGGAAAGAAAGATAATGAAGAAATATCTTTTAAAGTGTTCAGGCCAGGCGGTGGTAGCACATGCCTTTAATCCCAGCACTCAGGAGGCAGCCTGGGCTACAAAGCGAGTTCCAGGAAAGGTGGAATGCTACACAGAGAAACCCTGTCTCGAAAAACCAAATAAAATAAAATAAAATAAAATAAAGTGTTCAACATCCTTAGCAATTTAGGAAATGCAAATTAAAATTACTTTGAAATTTCATCTTACCACAGCGAGAAAGAATAACACTAAGAAAACAACTGACAATAAATGCCGGCCAAGAAGTGAGAAAAGGGATCCCTCTTTCACTGTTAGTGAAAGTGCTAACTGGTATAACCACTAAGGAAATTAGTGTGGAGAATTCTCAAAAAAGCTAAAAGTAGTTCTGCCATATGGCTCAGCTGTGTTATTTCTTGGTATATGCCCGAAGTACTCGATTTCCTACTCCACCGATACATGCTCAGCCATGTTTAGTGTTGCACTATTCATAATAGCTAGGAAATAGAGACAACCTAAATGTCCTTCAATATATAAATGGAGAGTGAAAATGTGATACATGTGTACAATAGAATTTCTTATTCCATAAAAATTGAATTATACTATATATACTATTTTACATACTTTTCACCCAATGATTCAGGATAATCTTTTTGCAATATTGTTAAAATTATGTGAGCTGAAATTAGTTGCCAGGGTCTAACTGGGTAAGTCATCCTGATCCTAGCCTCTGCGCATCTTCCCCACACCCCCAGGTCCCACACTCAGTGCCCTGGTCTAGTTTGACTACTGCTACCTTCACCACCCCTAACTTACAGGCTTCTGCTTGGACCCTCGCTGCCTGCCACCAACCTACATGCCCCTATCATGTCACATCAAACCTTTCCACCCATCCGGATCCTGCACAAACTTTGGCAGAGTCTGGTCAGGTGAATTTGTCTGATTCTGCCTGCCATACACCTCCCCCAAGCCCCAGAACTACTCCTGCAGACTTACACCAGGATGCACATCCTGCATGCCAGACCAGTCTGCTATATCTACCTGACTTCATTCCAACTAAGCCATATCCATTCTGCAGGCCTAACCAAGGCCACACAGCCTGTATTTTGCCCCAATCTGCACTGTCAATGTCAAAGAACTAACAAAAGAAGTCCACATTCGCAGATCACATAGAAAAATACAAACAATAGGAAAGATCAAGGCAGTATCTCCCCTCCTCAACTGTCAGTCATATAGAAATGTTTACCAATGATAATTTCCTAGATGAACGCTAGGTCACAGAATTTAAAAGAATGATCGTACACTTATAAAAGAAGGAAGTTGGACTCACTCCATGTAAGTCAATAATCAGGAAAATGCAAATGAAACAAGAACTTCTCCTTTTTTGTTTTCCTTCTACACAATCTCACTCTTTAGCTTAAGCTGACCTTGAACTCACTATATAGAACACACTGACCTATGACTCATGTTGGTCTTCCTGGCCCAGCCTCTTGAGTGCTGGGATTCCACATGTAACCTACAATCGCCAGTTAGAATAGCTAACACTGTCTTACCATTTATGTTGGAAGTGCTTTTTGCTTCATGTTACTCAGGTTCCTTCACCATATATCTTACAACTTACAGATACACAGATATTAAAATAAGGGGAATGAAGTTATACATCAGAAGCCACAGCCTGAACACAGATAGTGGACTCCTCATGCTGTCATTGAGCAACTTCTAAAAGTGATGATTCTGAAAAAAAAAAATGAGCACTTTCTTGAATTGCTGGTGACAGTGAGTGAGAACTGGTGTAACTTTTCAGAAAGATTGTTTGGAAACGTGTATTAAAAGCCTTACAATGCCCAAATATATAAGTATACCCTGGAGGGGCCATCAGTTTGAGAGGGTGGGGAGACAGGAGAGAGGCTGGAGGAAGGGGGCATGGGCAGTGTTGGAAGGAGGGAAGTGACAGGATGGAGTAGTGTAATCAGATGTTAACCCAAATTTTAAAAATTGTAAAGACAAAAATCCTTAGAACAATTCTGTAACCTGGACATTCTATGATTATTACTGCATCCCAGGTGAGCAGTCACAAAAGTGACCTGTGTAGAGGCTGTGATTACAGCAGAAGGCAACTTTGGCTGTATTGAAGAATAATTGACTGAAGCAGGTTTGAACTTTGAGGAAGCTTATGATGTCACATTGCTAGCTGATCAGGGTTGAGAGATTTAGCAAATAAATGATGTCATCAAACACACAAGTTCTCTGTCTCTCTAGCCAAGTTTTTCCATGCCAGGTGTGAGCTTCATCCTAAAGCTGGGTATTTCTCTCTCATGTAACCAGATGGCTTAAGATTATGGTAATTGTGGCTACATTTGTTTTTATTTCTGTCCCTCAGGAGATGAGGGGAAAGTCTTTTTTGCCAATTATGGAATGAAAAAGCCATCTCTTACATATGATTGATCCATTAGAAGATGGTTGGTCATTTACAGCCAACCATAATGGTCTCCAAGTAAATTTCATGTTCTGGCTCATCCAGAATAGTTAAGCTCTGTCTCTTTAAATGAATCAGGGGTGGGATGGTGAGGGATGCATCTGGATGGCTGTGCTGTTGAGGAAGAATGGAAAAACTGATACTGGATAACTGTATACTACACTAGGAGCCTCAAAACTGGGAATGGCCCAGGATAGTTTGGACCCTCAAAGAGGTCTCTGGGCAGGAAGTAAATGGTAGCAAGAAGACAGGCCAAATAGCTTTCCGGAAGGAAAGAAGGTAAGGCATAAACAACTGAAGTAGTTCAGACACTCAGGGAGAGGAGTCAGAAGGGGAGAGAGAGAAAGAGCATACGAACTAATTCAGCATAAGATTCTTTTGTGATAGAAATCTAAAGAATTCGTGGGACCTTGGAAGCAAAAACCAAAAAAGGGTTTAGTTCAATCAAGTTACCAGGTCTGATAAGGCTTCTCATTCAGGCTAAATGGAATTCATGTGTCTGCACCCACATAATACCCACAAAAATACTGAGTTGGACCAAGTAAAGGGAACTCCAAGGAGAAAGTCTTTACAGTTGTCCCTGTTGTCACCTACACAAAACCTCTTTCTTAGAATGTTGTCCTCCTTGAAGGACCAGTCCCAGATGCGCTAGGCTCATCTTTTCCTCCAGAAGTAGGTAGAAAGTAGGCATGGAGTGCCATTGCACAAGATCCCTGGAAAGAGAGCACTCTGGTTGTCTTAGCTTCAGATCTTGTCAGGGTTTTCCAAGGCTTTCACTGGACAATGTTTGTTCATTTAGCAGATTCATAGCATACACACTGTCTTAGGGGTTCTATTGCTGTGAAGAGACACCGTGACAAAGGCGACTTTTATAAAGGAAAACATTTAATTGAGGTGGCAGCTTACATTTTCAGAGATTCAGTCCATTATCATCATGGCGGGGAGCTTGGTGACATGCAGGCAGGCATGGTGCTGACTATATTTTGGCTTGTAGGCAACAGGAAGTGGTCTGCCACACTGGGTGGTATCTTGAGCATATATGAGACCTCGAAGCCAGCCTCCACAGTGACACACATCCTCCAATGAGACCACAACTACTCAAACAAGGCCATACCTCCTAATAGTGCCACTCCCTTTGGGGGCCATTTTCTTTCAAGCCACCACACACACTATAGCATATACTATTCTCCGTCCTTCAGTCTACCTTTCTAGGGCTCTTCCCTACCGAAGATATTCAGTATTACTCATCTCTCAAGGTCCAACCCATCACCTTCCCTCATGACAGCTTTCCTGAGTCTATAGATCCTCCCCTTCTTTGACTCCAATTTACCTGACAGGACCTTATAGCTTGAAATTATTTTTTTTCTACAAGTTGTTATACCCACCCAGGTGTCATATGTTTCCTATGTTCACTCTTACCCCATGAGTGAGGTCATGGGATAATATTTTGTAATTATTTTCCATCTTTCATAGATCTTTTAGGCCATTGAGTGATCTGTGACTTGGTTTCTCTGTTTTTCTGCTTGTCATTTCTTAATCCAGCCTCCACAAGGAAATGAGCATACTCCTCCCCTCGGTTATATCCACTAAATGTCTCCATTGCACTCAAATACTTATTACAGATTAAATATTTGTCATAGCATTCAGGTCCTGCAAAACCTGGACCATGGCCACCCAGCTAAAACAGCCACTTCACCCCTCTATTGCTAAGCTCCAGTTACACTAGCTTTCTTTGGCTCTTAAATGGCCAGGTGCTTCACTGTCATTGAGCCTGATTGTCGGTTGTTTATTGTTCTGTTAGGCTGACTACCCACCTGCATCTTCCACTTACCATTTAGATTAGTGCCTGCTTAAAGCCCTCCTCTCACTTTCTGGTCTAAATTGCTATGTTGTCATCACACAAATTCCTAGAGCTGAGCTAAGGATACAGTCCGTGGGTAGAATGCTCGCCTAGCATGCATGAAACTCTGGGTTCAATCCTCATCCCTACATAGTGTGGTGGTACACACAAGTAATCTTAACACTTGGGATGTGAAGGCAGGAGGATAAATGATTTAAGGTACTCTTCAACTGCACAGCAACTTTGAGGCCTGTCTGGTATATTGCATCCCTGGAAAGAGAGCAGAGGGGAAACCCTGCAGCTAGGTGTGGTAGCAAGTAATCCCTGCACATCAGAGCTGGAATCAGGAAGATGACTACCATTTTATGGTCAGCCAAGATCCACAGTAATATGCTGATTAAGTACAAGCCTGCACCTCTTATTGATCACTTTGTTTACTGTATCCTTCTTCCACTGGATTGTATATTCCATGATTATAAAGACCACACCTATCTTACTCACCTGGGAACAGCCAGCATCTAGTACAGTGCCTGGCAGTTGATAGGCCCCAAGAAACTGTAGGTCAAAAGGTAAGTTGTTATTTTTACATTAAAACTGCATTCATATCAACAAAAATAATGAGTCAGGCAAACTGCTGAAGGAAGAGAGTTAGAATCAGCCTAAGGAATGGCTCACTTTCCCATTTTATTATCTAACTTATTTTTGGATCTTGAGTAAGCACAAAAATATGGCTGAGTTGTTGACTTGAGATTTTCCCACTAAAAGGCCCCCATCTGATCCTGGTTGAGATCTTCTCTCCTGAGGGAATCCCTCCCTGTCTCTGCCTTGAATCCCCAGGCTCCTATGCCCCTGTTCAGGCTCTAGTCTCTCTCCTATTCTTTCATTAATATCCTTGGGTTATTAACTCACTAAGAGCATGCAGACTTCTTCGTGATGTGTCTTCATTCCCCTTATCTGCTAATAAATGTGCAAATGTTCTTTGTCAGGCCATTCATTATGTTATTTAGTTTATCCAAATAGGACGATGAGTCTCTATGACTTCATATGAGTGTTCTGGGTTGATTTAGGGGAACTTGTTCTCCAAATGGGTCTCTATGTAATTCATTGGCTAGTGTTTTCTAGAATAATTCATGCAATCTCTTATTTATTGGATATTTATGCAGTACTATATACCAAACAGTGGAAGGCTAAATCAATAACTCTATGTTAAATCTTTTTCTGAGCTCAAATTCTGTTTTGTTCAGGTACTAAGGTTATTTTTCTAATGTTTGATTTCTTTTAGTTCCAGAGTATAATTTTCTAATTTTGTTTAGGGTTTTTTTTGTTGTTGTTCTCCTGATGCTAGATTTTGTGATCCCTTTTCTTTTTGCAATGTGTAGCTGATGAATGTCAACAGTTACACGACTTCTGTTATTTGCTAAACAAGAACATGAAGGAAAAGTGGGAGAGCCAATGGTTTCAATCCTTTAGCTTCTCCTTTTCCTCCAATTATAGCCTCTCCATTTCATGCTATAACTTACCTCTTTGAGTAATGAGTTCCTCTGATTCTTGTGCCTGTTCTTGTGGCTCTTTTCCTTCTGTTTGCCTTATCCAACCAACTTTGATGTGATGGTTTTTGTTTCACCTTATATTTTATTTTGTCATGTTTGGTTGTTATCTCTTAGAAGCCTGTACTTTTCTAAAGAGAGATAGAAAGGCAGTGGAGGTGGGGAGGAACTGGGAGGAGTAGAAGGAGCAGAAACTGTAATCAGGATATAGTGTGTGTGAAAAGAATCTATTTTAAATAAAGGGAAAAAAGAAATTCATTACCGTCTAACGGTCCACAGTCGTTCTCTATTATTTGTGTATACTTATTTCAAACACATAGGTTCTGTTTGGTACATGAGGTCCAAACTCACGTTACTAAAAATAGATCGGGTTGTCACTTGATGCTGCTGAGTTTTATATCTTTTGTTTTTCCTAATTAAGTATATTTTTCAAATTCTGGTTTCGAATCTGGAAGCCAAGAACTTAAGTCTTCATTTTTATTCTAAAAAGAACTTAAATCTGATAAAACAACTGTTCTTAGACCATCAGAAAATTGAAGTCACAAAACAAATCATCCCCCCAAATGAGAGAAAGACAGTTGTATTCTGAGAATAACTGGATCAGAAGTCCAAAAACATAAACCACCTTCAGAAACAGTGGAAAAATTCAAATCGTTGTTGACAAATAGATGAAATTTGTATGTGCTTTTCATTATCACATTATCTTTTTCTTCATTATATATTTTGTGTTGGTGAGTATTCACTGTACAACGTCCTTGCTAGGTGATTAAAGAAATTTCTTTCAAGAATATCTCATATTAGTACTTTGACCATACTCACTCCTAATACTCTTCCCTTTCCTCTCCTCCTTCTCTCTTATTTATTTATTTATTTATTTATTTATTTATTTATTTATTTAGAGACAGGGTTTGTCTGTGTAGCCTTGGCTGTCATGGAACTCTGTAGACCAGGCTGGCCAGAACTCACAGAGAACTGTCTGCCTCTGCCTGCCTCCCGAGTGCTGGGATTAAAGCCTGCACCACCACTGCCTGACTCTTCCCCTCCTTCTCATTCTTCCCATAATTCTCCTTTCTTCTCCTAGTTTTTCTCTGATTTCATGTTATTTTACACACACACACACACACACACACACACACACACACACACAAACACATGCACGGTTTTTATATATCTATGTAAAATCCAGGTTCTATAAATGAGAGGAGAGGTGATATTTGTCTTTCTGAGTCTGACTTATTTCATTTAATTTGATAACTTCCAGTTGCATCCATCTCCAGCACATGACATAATTTCATTCTTCTTCATGGCTAAATAAGACTCCATTGTGATATTTCATGAGTGTAGTTACTGAAATTTCTAGGAAATACAAGTTCCTCTGGATCTTACAGTATTTCTGTCCCCACTTCCTTGATGACTCACAAGCCTTAGGTGCAGGAATTGTTTTGTAGATAAATTCACTGGGACTGCACTCCACAGCTCTGCATTTTGATTGATTGTGGCTTTCTATAATCGTGCCAGAAGTTATCATAAAATCTCACCAACACAGCCTAAACATGACCTGAAAAGGATGACACTAACAGACAGGCATATGTGGATGGGGGTGGGGAAGCTCATGAAGCCTCAAGCCTAGACAAAGAAGAAATGATGTAATTATACCACAGTCATAAAAAAATAAGAAATAATTTTTAAAACTCCACTGTACATATAATCCACATTTTATTTATCCATTTATCTGTTGTTGGACACATAATCTGATACCATAATTTGGATTTTGTGAATAGTGATGTAATAAATATGGATATGAAATTATTTTCATGGTATATTGACATAGTGTTATAACCACATGTGATATAACTGGGACATAAGCAGTCTGTGTGTGTGTGTGTGTGTGTGTGTGTGTGTGTGTGTGAGAGAGAGAGAGAGAGAGAGAGAGAGAGAGAGAGAGAGAGAGAGT
>CABHPQ010033253.1:0-12860 GCA_902168405.1 Peromyscus aztecus
ATCCATCCATCCATCCATCCATCCATCCATCCATCCATCCATCCATCTATCTATCTATCTATCTATCTATCTATCTATCTATCTATCTATCTATCTCTGTCTCTCACTACCACCACCACCACCACCACCACCACCAACAACAACAACAACAACATAACAGGAATCAACAATATTGGTCATTGATATCTCTCAATATCAACGATCTCAATTCCTCAGTAAAAAGAGACAGACTAACAGAATAGATACAAAAACAGGATCCGTCCTTCTACTGCATTCAAACACCACAGCATCAAGGATAGGCATTACCTCAGGGTAAAGAATGGAAAAAGATAGCCCAAACAAATGGACCTAAGAAGCAAGCTGGTATAGTCATTTTAATATCTAACAAAATAGACTTCAAACAAAAACTGATCAAAAGAGATGGGGAAGGGTATTACATACTTATCAAAGGAAAGTCCACCAAGCTGACTTTTCAGTTCTTAACATCTATACCCCAAACACAAGAGCACCCAAGTTTGTAAAAGAGATAACACTACAGCTTAAATCACACATAGAACCTCACACACTGGTAGAAATATCCCACTTTCACCAATGGACAGGTCATCCAGACAAAAACTAAGCAGAGAAATACTGAAGCTAACAGATATTGCAAACCAAATGGACCTAACAGTTATTTATATAACACTTTACCCAACACAAGACCATAAACTTTTTTCTCAGCACCTTGTGGAACCTTTTCCAAAACTGACTGCATATTTGGACACAACACAAGTCTCAACAGATATAAAAAATAATTGAAATGACTCCTTGCATCCTGTCAGACCGTCACGGATTAAAACTGAATACCAACAACAACAGAGACAGCAGGAAGCTTACAAACTCAATAAATGGAACAACTCTTTAGTAAATGAAAAAATGGATCGAGACAGAAATAAGAAAGAAATTAAAGACTTTATAGAATTCAATGAAAATGAATACACAGCATACCCAAACTTACGGCACACAATGAAAACAGTGCTAAGAGGAAAGCTCATAGCACTAAGTGCCTTCATAAAGAAATTGGAGTGATCTCATACTAACAACTTAACAGCACACCAGAAAGCTCTAGAACAAAAAGAAGCACACCCAAGAGGAGTAGACAGCAAGAAATAATCAAACTGAGGGCTGAAATTAATAAAATAGAAAAAAAGACACATACAGAGAATCAATGGAACAAATGGTTGGATTTTTGAGAAAATCAACAAGTTGATTTTCCTTATCCAAACTAACTAAAAGATGCAGTGAGAATATCCAAATTAACAAAATCAGAAACAAAAACAAAAATGGGGACATAACAATAGACACCAAGGAAATCCAGAGAATCATTAGGTCATACTTTGAAAACCTGTACTCTACCAAATTGGAAAATCTAAAAGAAATGAATGATTTTCTCAATAGATACTACTTACCAAAGTTAAATCAAGATCAGATAAATTTAAGTAGACCTATAACCCCTAGTGAAATAGAAGCAGTCATTAAAATCTCCCAACAACAACAAAAAAAAGTCCAGGACCAGATGGTGCAGAATTCTACCAGACTTTCAAAGAAGAGCTAACCCCCCAAATCCTCAAATTATTCCACAAAATAGAAACAGAGGAACATTGCCCAATTCATTTTATGAGGTCATAGTTACTCTGATACTCAAACTGCACAATTCTTTATGAACCTTTAAAAGACAATTCTCAACTTCATATGAAAAAACAAAAAACCCAGGATAGCTAAAACAATCCTGAACAATAAAAGAATTGCTGGAGGGACCACCATCCCTGATTTCAGGTTGTACTTCAGAGCTCTAGTAATAAAAACTGCATAGTAGTAGCATAAAAACAGACATGTTGATTAATGGAATCAAATTAAGACCCAAACATAAGTCCAAACACATATGAACAACCTGATTTTTTTCATAAAGAAGCCAGAAATGCACACTGAGAAAAATGATAGCTTCTTCAGCAACTGGTGCTGGTTAAGCTGGATGTCTGTATGTAGAGGAATACAAATAGATCCATACTTCTCATCCTTCACAAAACTCAAGTCCCAGTGGACCAAAGACCACAACATAAAACCAGATATATTGAACCTGATACAAGAGAAAGTAGGGAATAGCCTTGAATGCATTGGCACAAGAGACAGCTTCTTGAACAGAACACTGATAGTGCAGGCATAAGGCCAACAATTAATAAATGGGACCTCATGAAACTAAAAAGCTTCTGTAAGGCGAAGGACACTGTCAATGGACAAGGTGGCAGACTACAAAATGGGAAAAGATTTTTACCAACTCCACATCTGTTACTTATATCCAAAATATATAAAGAACTCAAGAAACTAGATATGAAAAAGCCAAATAATCCAATTAAAAAATGGGGTATAGATCTAAACAGAGAATTTTCAATAAAGGAATTTCCATAAAATCATCCTGAGTGAGGTAACCCAGATCCAGAAAGTCAAATATGGTATGTATTCACTTATAAGTGGATATTAGTCAATAAATAAATGTTAACCAAGCTGCAATTCATAGATCCAGAGAGGTTAGGTTAGAGAATTTCAAATTCTCAATTTGCTGAGAAACACTTATAGAGATGTTCAGCACTCTTAGCCATCATGGAAATGTAAACTAAAATTGCTTTGAAATTTCATCCTACACCAGTCAAAATGGCTAAGATCAGTAACACAAATGACAGTTTATGCTGTAGAGGATATTGAGCAAGGGAACACTTTTCCATTGCTGATGGGAGTGAAAACTTGGACAGCCGCTATGGAAATCAATATGATAGTTCTTCAGAAAGTTGGAAATCAATCTATATCAAGATCCAGCTATACCACTCTTGGGTATATACCCAAAGGATGCTGTGTTCTACCACAAGGATACTTGTTCAACCATGTTCATTGTGATTTTATTCATAATAGCAAGAAACTGGAAATAACCTAGATGTCCCTCAAAAGAATAATGGATAAAGAAAATGTGGTACATTTACACAATGGAGTATTACTTAGTTGTTAAAAATGACATCATGAAATTCACAGGCAAATGGATGGAACTAGAAAAAATCATCCTGAGTGAGGTAACCCAGATCCAGAAAGCCAAATATGGTATGTATTCACTTATAAGTGGATATTAGTTAATAAATAAATGGTAACCAAGCTGCAATTCATAGATCCACAGAGGTTAGGTAAAGAGGAGGGGTTGGGGAGAAGCATGGATCTCCCTGAGAAAGGGAAATAGAATCAATTTTTATGGGTGTACTAGGGGCAGGTGGTAAAAGGAATGGAAGAGATCAGGTGTTGGGGGAAAAGGGATGGAGGGAAGAGAGTGCAGGGAGGGACAGCTGGAATTGGGTGGCATTTGGTGGTGGTGGTATGGAAACCTAGTGCAGTAGAAACTTCTTGGAATCTACAAAGGTGATTCTAATGAGGATTCCTAGTAATGAGGGATATTACAGAGATTCAGCGGGCCCATCTCTTGTAGCCAGGCAAAGCCTCCAGTGGCAGAACTGGGTTGCATTAACTGAGTTTTTGGACAAGAGGATCCCATGGATATCTCCAAACAAGCTATGCTGATGCTAAGACAATGGGTTGCTCTCTGCAAACCGACAGTGGGGCCCCATGGCCGAGGATAACTCATTGAACACGGAGAAGTCAAGCTGGTGCCTACAGAGAGCTTTCACCCCTGTGTTCTAGACTTTTTGGTGTATGAAATTACTCTACAGGACACTGAAAGAGAAATGTGGACACAAACACAGGCACAAAACCTCTGCCCTACAATTTGTCTTGCCTGCAGAATATGCGAGGGCAATGGTGGCACAGAACTTGTGGGAGTAGCCAACCAATGTCTGATTTGACTTAAGGCCCACTCCAGAGAAGTAATCCTTACCTGACACTTCTTGGGTAACCAAGAGACAGAGATCAGGTAGCCTAGAGACCTGGGGTAAAACTAAACACTACTGGTCTAAAAAAAAAAAAAATCAGTAAAGTGACTCCTGATGAGATATTCTGCTACACTCATAGATCAGTGTTATTCAGTTATCACCAGAGAAGCTTCCTCTGGCAGCAGATTGGAACAGATATAGAGACCCACAGCCAATCATTATGTGGAGAGAGATTCAAAATTGGAGATCTCCATCAAATCCCTCCTTTCAGAGCTCAGGTGATCCCATGGAAAGGAGGTGGAAAGATTGTAATAGCCATAGGGGATGGAGGACACCAAGAGAACAGCTTCCATCAGACTACAACCCACAGCTCCAGAGAAGCTAGGAAACAAGGAGGACCCTAAGAGGGTCCTCTTGGATCATCTTGGGTAGGGTAAACAGAGGAGATCCTGATGAGTAAACTGGGGATGAGGGGGGCAATAGAGGGCAGGGGATGGGGGATGAGAACATGAGGGAACAGGATGGTCAAGCTGGGGGAGGGACGGAGTGGGAGAGCAATGAACGAGATAGCTTGGTAGAGGGAGATATTATGGGGTTAGGGAGAAACTTGGTGCTAGGGAAATTCCCAGGAATCCACAAGGACAACCCCAGATTAGACTACTAGCAACAGAGGTGAGGGTACCTGAACTGGCCTACCCTGGTAATCAAATTGGTGAATACCCTAACTGTCATCAAAGAGCCATCATCCAGTAACTGACGGAAGCAGATGCAGAGACCCACAGCCATGCACCAGGCAGAGCTCTGGGAGTCCAGTCGAAGAGAGGGAAGAGGGATTACATGAGCAAGGGGGGGGGCGTCAAGATAATGATGGGGAAATCTACAGAGACAACTGAACCAAGCTCAAAGGAACTCACAAACCTTAGACTGACAGCTATGGAACTTGCATGGGACCGGACTAGCCTGTTCTTTTCTAATGAGATATTATATATATATATATATATATATATATATATATATATATATATGTATATCCACAGAAAGGGAGTGGATCTGGAGGGGAGGGGAGGAACTGGGAGGAATAGAGGGAGGGAACACTGTAATCAGGATATATTGTATGGAAAAAAAGAATATTTTCATTAAAAGAAAAAAAATTTAAAAAAAGCACATATAGGCACAGAGACACACACATTTGCACTCACAGAAATGCCATAAGGACACAAAATTGCAAATCATAATATGTAAGTAAAAGACCTATAGGGAAAAAAAATTCAGACAAAGCACAATGATACAAAATCAAACCACCACCACAACAAAATCCTCCAAAAATACCACTGAGTTTGTCTTGTGTTGGCCGTGTACTGCTGGGCATGGGGTCTGCCCTTAAGTGTGGCTTACATACCCAGTGAGAATCCATTGAAGAAAATGAATTTGTCCTTTGCAAGTGGTTATCAATTGGAGATAGCTTCTGGGTTAGGGATGGGGGTTTGTATCCACTTCCCCTTTCAGCCCTGGGACCCTATCTGGCCTAGACCTATGCGGGTCTTGTGTGTGCTGCCAAAGTTTCTGCGAGTTCATAGGTACATCAGTCCTGTTGTGTCTAGAAGGCCTTGTTTCCTTGGTGTCCTCCGTCCCCACCGGTTCTTACGATCTTTCTGCCTCCTCTTCTGCAGTTTCCTGAGTTCTGAGGAGAAGGATTTGATGGAGACATTCCATTTAGGATTCAATGTTCCCAAGTCTTTCACTCTCTGTACCGTCTAGTTGTGGGTCTCTGTATCTGTTCCTATCTACCACAGGAAGAAGCTTCTCTGATGATGGCTGAGCAAGGCACTGATCTATGAGTATGATCTATGAGCAGGATGTCTAAGAACTCTTATTTGTTACCATGTGGGTGATGGGAAATCAGAACAGAAGCACGGAATGAAGTCATCCAGGTGTAAGCAGTTGGCTGATCGTGTCCTAGGCATTTCCTAGTCCTGTCTATGCAGGCAGTGATGGGGAGAGCACGGTACGTGTCATACTTTCCCACACATTATGAATATTCACCCCAAAGTCCCAGCCTACACAAGCACTTTGAAAATAAAAATATACTGTGATATCTACCTGCTAGAAAAAAATTGTAATCCTGCTTTCCCTGGTGACAAAATGCTCACAGATGAGAAAAACGGTAGCAGGTCTCTAGATCAAAATCTTGACAGAGTTGCAATTAGGATTATGTATTCCCCAATTTAACATGAAACACGAGGGAGCAGACTGCACTAGACAATGTTTCTACCAGTCAGGATTAGATCCACTCTACTAAAACATCAGCAGGAAAGTGTGTTCTCCTTGCAGTAAATTACTACGTTGCAGCTAGGAAATGCATACGTGTCAGGGTTGCTCATCAACCTGTCAGCCTGAACACACCCATGCAGCTGTCACTGTGAGCTTCCTTGGGCCCTCCACTGCCGGCTTAATGAACACGGTCTGACACTCCCAGCCTAGAAATGCAGTGTTCCTTCTATGCTCAGCAGAAATCTCTCCAGTCAGTTCCAACGTATTTACAAGTTGGCTGATTCACTGGCCAAACTTTTTACCATATGTTGTCACCTTGGGACACTTACAAAACTTGGAAGTTATGAAATAATGAGCTTTTGTACAATAAACACAAATGCCTTCCCCGAAATTCTCCTAGATATCTATGGTTATAATTAAAACTGTCCTCTAGATGTGGAGAGGCCAGCAAAGAGCCAGCCATCCCATCACTCCTCTGAACACATCTGTGACTTAAGCCTGCTCAGGACCACATGAGTTCTATGAAGTGGATGAACAAAAGACACCACAGAAGACAGTTTTCCCTGGAAACTAGCAGGACATTTATAGAGGGATGGTTTTGTGGCTTCTAACACATGTGAGCATTAGGAATTATTCATTAATACTGACCAACACTAACTGAGATACCAATATAGAGCAACGACCAGACAACATGAACAAACCTACCAGGCACAGGACCCTCCTTTCCACACAATCCCCTCCTTGATGTCCAGCATCTACCACTCAGAACATCCAGCATTGCTTCTAAGACATCCTGTTTATCACTCCTCAAAGGCAGCTATTCCTTCCAATGATAAAGAAGAGAAGAAATCTTTAGAGGGTGTTATGTTAGTCCTTAATTTTTACCCACTTATGTGCTTTTGTTTGTTTTTATATTTTTAAAACATTTTGTTTTTAGTTATGTGTCTATGTGTGTATCTGAATGCGGGCTTATGCATATGAGCACGGCAACCACAGAAGAGAGTGTTGGATCCCCTGAAGCCTGAGTTACAGGCAGCTGCAAGCCACTGGATGAGGGTGCTGAGGTTCTCTGCAAGAATAGTAAGCACTCTTAACCTCTGAGCATATCTCCAGACTCCATTTATAGAATTTTTAAATATCTAGAAAGGCTATGAGATGTGTGTAGCCCATGAACCATGTGTAGTCAATGATAGCTGTGAATACAGCCCACAAAATACTAATTAAATTAATTAATTGGCTTAATTAAACCATGACGAGGTTTTTTTTTGTTTTCCTAAAACTTTATTGTACAGTTCTCAAGCGTGAACTTTGTAAATGACAGCATCATGTCACACTATTGAAAGGTCTGTCTCCCCAGTATATACTTCCTACAAGGACCTATGTAGCTGTGTGAGTCGCTACATGGGAGTGTGAGTTCACTTGGGTCCGTGGAATGAAGACACAGAGGCATCTTAAGAATGAATATAGCCTTTTATGGCTGCAGGGGGGTCCAGCCTCGAAGGACTGAAGCACTAACCCTTCGCCTAGGGCAGTTTTATTTCTCTCCAATACAGTTTAGTCAGTTAATTTCCATATAATCAAAACAACCTGAATGGGGCTCCCAACAACACAATGCCAAGTGCAAATTCCTCAATTTGTCAGGTACCATGGTTTTCCAGGTTTCCTGAATGAAGTTTTGCATAGGCCTTTGTATCCTTGGGAAACCCCAAGACAGGAATCACATAGAGGGCAACAAGGGAAACAAAAGGTGTCTGCTAAACAAAAGATGGATCAGGGCTAGGTGCTACTCTCTGGAGCCAGGCCAGGTGCAGCTCAGCAGGAATGCCACCACAGACCTAGTTTCCTGGTGTGCATACAGTACCATTGAAAAAAACTACTGGTTGAACAAAGGCTGAAATCAGCAATTGTCCTCTAAATTGTCACATTTTGTCTAGAGTCCTTCCTACCTCTGTGAACACCCAGGGTCAGGTTTATGCAACTGTGATGTTCTGAGGGCCCTTGGACCATTTCATTTCCAACATGTCCTAAGAGCGTAAGAGCAGCTTTTCAAAGGGTGATGGTGGCGCACACCTTTAATCCCAGCACTCGGGAGGCAGAGTCAGGCAGATCTCTGTGAGTTCGAGGCCAACCTGATCTAGGACAGGCACCAAAACTACACCGAGAAACCCTGTCTCAAAAACAACAACAAAAAGAGCAGCTTTTCCTGTGAACATGACACAAAGAACACCCAGTGTCTTAATTACTAACTTACTTTTGTCGGGCACCAGTAACCCTTTTAGCACCAAGAAAGACCCAATGCTGTGTATCCGGGCTTGCCCATATCCTTTGGTATACATGAATTAATAAAATGTCTGCAAAATGCAGATGTGAGGGACAATGGTCAGTACTGCTTTACTAAAACACGATGGTTTAGAATCCTTTGTACTTCTCCCTGCTCCCTCCCAGAACCAGCACAAACACAAAGTGTACCACTCAGAGAGGTGGGTTCAACAACTGCTTCTGACAGACAGTGTGGTATCTACAAAACGTGCTATTTTTTTTTTTTTTGAGCTGAGGATCGAACCCAGGGCCTTGCGCTTGCTAGGCAAGCGCTCTACCACTGAGCTAAATCCCCAACCCAAAATGTGCTATTTTTATGCCCACTCTGCTCCTGGGGGTGGTTTCATAACTCTATTCTCCAAAGACAGTGTTTCATACAGACTCCAGTAAAAAACGTGCCTACAAAGTGAAATTTATTGCCTCTGCATCCAGTAAGGACTTGATCTGAACAGCGAGTGCTTGGCAGTTTGCAACAAACTGCACATGTGTAACAATGGCAATAAATATAAAAATGTCATACAATAAGTACATTCTGGGCTGGAATCCTTCTGTTCTCTACCACCACACTGTGCGAAAATGTCCAAAACTTTCGAAATTAGTCTTTCCTCGAAATGTTAGTGCCACATACACAAAATGGATTAATTTGCTATTTTTGCTGTGTGCTGGTAACCTACAAGGGCCTGCCAAAAGGTTCCAAACAGCATGCCTATCTGTCCCTGTCACTTCAAGTACAATCTGGTCTGCTGGATCATATGGTCCAAGTGGTAGAGCAGCCTGCACAGGAGACTGGACCTATTGAAGAACCTTCTCCTGTTCCAGGCCCCACACAAAGCTAGTCACTTGGTATATAGGCCAGAGTAACATACCCAAGTGGGGAATGTGCTGTCTCCAGAATCAAAATAGGCCCACTAAACATTGTGCTTCTTTCTTGGTGGTGAGAGGGGCCAGGTGCAATAACTTATCCTTTATCCTAGTGGGAATATCCCTGCATGCCCCACACTAGGACTCCTAAGAATTTCACTGAGGTAGAAGGTCCTTGGATTTTGGTTGGATTTATTTCCCATCATCTGATGCACATATGGGTTACCAATGAGTCCAAAGTGGTTGCTACATACTGCTCATTTGGTCCAACTGGCATAATGTCATCAATATAGTGCAGCAGTGTGATATTTTGTGGATGAGACAGACAGTCAAGATCCCGTCTAACTAAGTTATGACACATGGCAGGGGAGTTAATGTATCCTTGAGCAAAACTGTAAAGGTATACTGCTGGCCTTGCCAACTGAAAGCAAATTGCTTCTGGTGGTCCTTATGGACGGAACTGACAAAAAGGCACTTGCTAAATCAATAGCTGCATAGCATGTACCAGGAGATGTGTTTATCTGCTCAAGTAAGGACACTACATCTGGTACAGCAGCTGCAATCGGAGTCACTATCTGATTGAGTTTTTGATAGTCACCTGTCATTCTCCATGATCCATCTGTCTTCTGCACTGGCCAGACAGCAGAGTTAAAGGAAGATGTGGTGGCAACCCCCTCCCCCATCTTTCAAGTCCTTGATGGTGGCACTGATTTCTGCAGTTCCTCCAGGGATGCAATACTGTTTTTAATTCGCTATTTTCTTTGGCAGAGGCAACTCTAAAGGCTTCAAATTTAGCCCTTCCAACCATAACAGCCCTCACTCCATAGGTCAGGGAACCAATGGGAGAATTCTACCATCTTCTAAGTATATCTATACCAATTATACATTCTGAAATTGGGGAAATAACCACAGGATGAGTTCGGAGTCCTACTGGACCCACGGACTGGGTATTCAGCCAAAACTCCATTAGTCACCTGGCCTCCATAAGCCCTTACTTTAACTGGAGGGCCACAATGTTTCTTGGAATCTCCCAGAATCAGTGTCAATTCAGAACCAGTATCAACAGATCTTGGAATGTCTGATTGTTTACTTTCCCCCAGTGTATAGTTATCCTTGTAAAAGGCCTCAGGTCCCTCTGGGGAAGAACTGGAGAAAGGCTACCAGTACAATTTTTAGGTGGCTTTTCAAGGTTCTTCCTCAGGGGGACCTGGTCACCCCTTTATTCAAGTGGTTCTGGGTCTGCAAACTGGCTCAAGTCTGGAAATTGATTCACTGGCCTAGATTGCCTTTTGCAGCAATCCAACGTAGGCTTTCTTTCATTTGTCTGGGAATTTTTCTGCTTATACAGGTCAAACAAAAATGTAGTAGGCTTCTTATCTATTTCATGCCTGGAAACACCATGATTGATTAGCCAGTACCAAAGGTCCATACGGGTCACGCCACCATAAAATTCACCTTGCCTGTGCTGACCATTACATGCTCGGCCATGATGAACATTGTTTTGTCTATGCTGCCCATCATGATTACTATGACAACCTTGCCTCTGGAGATTCAGTGCTGCCACCTGGTCCCTGCTACCTTGGGGCCCAATGAAACCCACTGCATTTAATTCATCCAACTGAGCAGCAGCATCTCCAACCTTAAGATCTGGCGCAAGGAAAAGGGAGAAAGCAAAGCTCTTCAAATGGGCTGGTGCCTTTCTCACTAGTTTGAGGATTATAGGATTAGTGAGGGGCGTGTCTTCTGGGCCTTTCCATCGTGGGGGGTTAGATTTTACACAGTGCACCCACTCGAGCATTGCAGTTTCCCTGAGTCTTAAAATCCCTTCATCAATACTAAGCCAAGGGATATCAAGCATTTCCAACTCCTTTTCAGTAGGCCAACACTTCAGCCAACGATTTAAACAAACTTTTGGACACCTTTTTTAAACTGTATGAGCTTCCCTATTAAACATAGAATCTCTCCTCCGAGGGCCCACGTCACTAACCTCAGCCTGATCTGGTTTTCCGTTCCTTTCACCACTGTCCCACACCCTTAAAACCCATTCCTACACACATTCCCCAGACTTCTGCTTGAATGAATTAGCAAACTCATTAAGCTCTTTAGTAGTGAAGCACACTTCCTCATGGACGACACTTTCTGCCTCTCCTCGAGGAGCCTGCTCTGCCTCGAGTCTTGTTATGGGTCTAGCGGCAACCATTGGTGGGCCCTGATGGACATCAGTACTGTCTTGCCTGGCATTTCCTTCAGAGAAAGTCACTGCTGATTTAGCAGACACTGAAGGATTAATTTCCTCAGTGAAAGATGAAAAGGGCACTATTTCAAGGGGTGGGACTGAGGGTACTACTTCCTCAAGAGAGATAAACCCTTGAAAATCTGAGGGCTCAAAGTTCTCAGCGTCAGTAGAGTCCTTCCACAATCCCCACCCCCAAGTTAAAGGATCCCATTCTTTACCAATTAGTGACCTTACTTTAACCGACACCCTCTGAGGCTGAGACTTGAGTTTTCCCTGTAATTCTGCCAACCTTATACTAAGGGCTTTAGTTTGATTTTCTGCAACTGGAGCTCTGTGGCTGCTGGAGAGAAGAAGTCTCTTCCAGGGTACACTTAGACTTTTTGAGTGTTTATTTGCATCTGAAGCCGGTCAGTTCTATTACTAAGTTCATTGTTGTCCTTCACCATATTCTGAAGTTGGTTAATTTTGTCATGGAATGCATTCCTCTCCTTTATCAACTTATCCAGAGATGCTGTCTTAGGGTTTCTATTGCTGTGAAGAGACACCATGACCATGAAAACTCTCATAAAGGAAAACATTTATTTGTGATGGCTTGCTTACAGTTCCGAGGTTTAGTTCATTATTGTCAAGGTGGGAAGCAAGGCAGCATGCAGGCAGACATGGTGTTAGAGAGGAGTTGAGAGTTCTTACATCTTGACTCACAGACAGCAGGAAGTGCTCTGTCTCACTGGGCATGGTTTGAGCATATATGAGATCTCAGAGCCCGCCTCCACAGTGACACACTTTCTCCAACAAGGCCACACTTCCTACCAGTGCCACTCCCTTTGGGGGCCATTTTCTTTCAAATCATCACAGATGCTAAGAGCAACCAACCAGCAATACCATTTCCCCCCAAACTGTCAAAGTTTCATATACAGGGTCATTAAATCCATTGCCATTCACTATTGATGAATCAAGATGATCAAAGACATTTATTTATCTCTTTAAGTTTGAAATACAGTTTACACCATGGGCTTTCAGTACTCTCTGAGCTCCCAGGAGAGGGAGTGACTGGAGAGGCTTCAGTAGCTGAAGGTGCTGGTGAATTTGAAGGTGCTGGTGAATTACAAAGCCTATTCCATATACTTAAAAGATTCATACATATACTTCTGTTTCTCTAGAACCACTCTGGTATGAAATCTGTATGAATCAGGGTTCTCTAGAGTCACAGAACTTACGGAATAACTTTCTTTCCCTCTCTCTCTCTCTCTCTCTCTCTCTCTCTCTCTCTC
>CABHPQ010033330.1:0-18170 GCA_902168405.1 Peromyscus aztecus
ATCAAACCCTACTGCTGCTGTATATTCCAGGCCCTCTGAGATGGAGCCCAGCAGGCTGGCCCCCAAAACATCACTTCACTTTTAGACCCTTCTGTGCACATTCCAATGAAGCTTTGCCTTTAGTTCTTTTCTGGCAAGAACTAAACCAGACTGTGTGAGGTGTAAGAACTGAACAAAGCCTCGTATTTGTTCACAGCAACTCTTCCCTAAAGGAAACCGAAGCAGCTGTTTTTTATTTTTAGAAAAACCTGTGTTAATCCTTTGTAAACATATTTATTAATGTCGAGAAAACTGAGAATTTACTGATTAGGAAATCAGTAAGAAAACACCAAACATGGCTCCTGGTCCTTAGGCACAATACAGACACGCCTCCACTATAAAAAAAAACTACCATGTTTTCCCACAGTGATGAACTCAAATCTCTGCAATTGTAAGCAAAAATAAACCACTCCTCCCTTAAAAAAGGAAAATATCAAATGTCCCCACTCATACATACATACTTTTATAATTTTCATCCACTCTCTTTCCAAAGTCATTTATAGAAACATACATACTTGCTTGTAGACATGCGTGCACATACTGCATGCACTGATGGTTAAAGGCAATTGTTTTATTGAAATATGAGTATTTCATGATTGTAATTATCCTGACGATCGTGTGTTGATCACTTCAGAAGTCATTGAACAGCTTTCTGAGTTCTTGTGTGATGAGAGTTTTATTGCCATACTGTTAGACTATTGTTGATTGTAAATTCAGTCTCTTAGACCCATTTTTGACATTTTCTTGCTTGTAAGAGAGTGAACAGATTCATAGCAGTTTCAAATCCTCCATGTCTAAGAATGTCATCATCGGCAATCATATGATAAAATCTTGACATTTTTGTCATTGTGTCAGTATGTGATCATATGTGATATTAAATGGCTCTGTAGAATTGTGTATGCATAGTTTAGAAAACTTCATGTCCACTATTAAAATAATACTTTTAGATTCTGTAAACCTAGGGCAGGGGAAGTTAGTCAGTTAGTTACCTGATGCACAAGGATGAGTACCTGAGTTCATATTCCCAGCAGCCAGATAAAAAACAAAGCAAAACAAAACAAAACAACAACAACAAAAAAACCCCACCTGGTCACAGAGAACATCCCTGGGACTTGGTGAACTCTCTGTTAGTGAGAGACCCTGCCTCAAAAAAAGTAAGGTGGGAAGACCAGTGAGGTACACCACAAGGTTAATGCATTTGTTGTATAAGCCCAGAGACCTGAGTTTGAGTCCCAGAACTCAGATGAAGGTATAAAAAGGTTACCAACTCTGCAAAGTTCTCCTTCTAACATCCATAAACCCTCTGTGGAACATGCATCTACAAACATACATTATTCACACACAATTATAATAATTTCAAACAATTAAAAAAAAACAAGGTGGAGAGCAGTAGAGGAAAACACCTGAGATTGTGAGATTGATTTCTGGTCACTACACATTCACATGCATACTTATGCATGTATACATATACAAGAATATATATGGGTGTGCTGCCAAGAGAGCAAATTCCAGAGTCAATGGAAGTTAATCCACCTAAATAGTTTCTCAATACAAAGTCTATCTTGCATATCTCTTCTGTTATATTCATTTACACATGGTTTTAGTAATGACACAGTTGTCAGGATGGCTAGCTGGGAACAAATGCAGTGATACATTTGTTCATCACTACTGACATCAACAAGTAAGACAGTATAGTTCAGGCTTACATATCAGTAAGTTTTTATTTTTATGCTCCCTTCCTAATACCAGGGACACTCCCAGTGTTATAAAAAATGGTCTAGTTTAAAAGATGACCCAATTTAACACTTAAACTAAGGATATTATGTTGGAAGTTGCAATGGCTTACTGAAGATAAATTAGCAGATTTACAATATAGAAATTCAGCTTTGAGTTTAGTTCCAGTGTCAAATTGTCCATCTAAAGTTGCATTTGATATTGTCAAGAACTTTAAAATATATCAGCCTGCCTGGAGAGGGAAGCAGACTTTCACTATTGAAGGCATTCCAGTGTTAACCATTGTTTCAATGACTTTGAGACACTGTACAATGTTTGATCTTTGAGTGAGAGGCTGACACAGATTAAGTGTAAAGTTTTTTTCAATGCCCAGAGTCTGCAACTCAGAATGGTTTTTAAGAGATGTTGATTAATGACGAACTGCTTTAAGAAAGAGAGTATGTTTCATCTTAGGAGAATCCTTGAGAGGGAAGAGAGATTGGTTTTACAGTGAGATGATTTCTTTCACCCATGATGCACTTGCTTAGTTTTTGAGCCGGAGTTACAAAGGAACACTTACTAGACATAGATCCTTTCATCTGTCACTGAGAATTTTCTGTAGGAATTTGATGTTCTTTCTATAAAGACTTTGTGAATCCTGTAACTGAAGATATTTCTATTTGTGCTTCAGCTGCCATGAAGCCCAAGGGTAAATTTGCAGTGAACATGTTAGCTATGTCAGTTCCTGTTGCCTCTATTTTTGATTTTCCTTTTTAGTCTTAAACTCTTATTATAAATGACACAGCAACTGGTTTCATTTTTATATTTTAACCTTACCTATACTGTACATTTCTCTAAATACCTCAAATACTCAGGAAAATGAAATATGAGACTGATAAATAGATTGATAAAACTCATGTAAAATGACTTTGCAAGTTAATATTTTCTCAGTAAGTGCTTGTAAGTAGTGATATCCTCATGTTCCATGATAAGTAAGTAAGCTTCAATATCTATAATTGACAGAAACTTCATCTAACATCTAAGTATTTCTTACCTAGCTGGGTTCCCATTTTAACAACTGTCAGCCCCATTCCTTAATCCTTGCTTTCAAAATCATAATTAAGACACAGTACATACTAGATAAAAATGATAATATTCCTTTCACAGTATACAACCATACCATTGAAACTTATTGAAATGTGAACATCAGATGCATCACATAGAGGTTACTTAGCTGAGAATATGTTAGACACCAAAATTACAATACATTGATTTGCTACTTTTTAAATTTTAACTTTGAGTTCTTCTACAATGGTAAGAAAGTGATTCCTTCTTTCCATTGATTACTGACTTGAGCATGCACAGAATATGTGTTGAGTTCTGGACAGCATTGGAAAAGAATCTGAATAAATGGATTCAAAGGAAAGTATCAAATTGGCAAATAGTTATAAAGTATATCTCATGGCACTACTAGAACTAAAAACATATCCTGGAAAAGTTTTAAATCTAAATTGAAGTGATGAGCTCTTGTAAATATTGGACTTTAATTTGTCAACACTGCACCTTGAATATACATGTGGCTTTTAGTAATACAAATATACAAAGACAGGGGTCATCATAGGTTCCTTGTCCCAAAATATATTTCACTATACTGAAAGATTCTAAAGCCCTTCCCAAAGCCTGTATGGGCTGTGGCTTTCTGCTAACTTAGATCTGACCACCCATCTATGAAGATATCTCTGCATATGTCTCATAGACTATGTTCAGGGAAAAGTCATCCCCTGGAAATATTGGGGCGGATTTAGATAGTCACTCAAACAGTGCTGTGGGATGTTCTGTATGCTGTGAATGTGTTGCTCTGATTGGTTGATACATAAAAAGCCGATTGGCCAATAGCCAGGCAGGAAGAATAGGTGAGATAAACAGAGAATTCTGGGAAGAGGAAGGCTGGGTCAGGAGATGCCAGCCTGCCATCCAGGGAGCATGTAATGGCACACAGGTAAAGCTACAGAACACGTGGCAACATACAGATGAACAGAAATGGGCCAAGTTTGTGTAAGAGTTAGTCAGTGGTAGACCTGAGCTAATGGCCGAGCAGTTTTAATTAATATAGGCCTCTGTGTGTTTACTTGGGTCTGAGTGGCTGCAGACTGGGTGAGACACAAGAAAACTTCTAATACAGTCACTCAAACATTCTTCCCCTCATTCTACTGCTGAAGCTAGACAGAATGTAACAGAGAGCTGAAGCCTGAGAAAGGATCCCAGTGGCATGAAGGTGACTCAATGTGGAACAGTTTTACTGATCCTTTCCATCATCCATCTCCCCCACAACAACTCCAGAATTACTCTCACAGCTGAGCAATTTCATAATCAAAGAATATGAACGAGAGAGAAATTAGACTGACTTGTGCATTCAATGGCACATTCCCAAGGAGCCTTATATCTTAAATGTGTTGGACACTGGACACTGCTATAGTAAATGGGGTGGGGAGAGATGATGTTAATTTAATCAAGCCAGAGGAGAATGTCTGCAACAGCATTCCCTGCTAGCTCTCATGTTCTTCCAAGAGCTCAGGGCCTGCTTGAAAGCACTTGCGGTCTTTGCAGACTTCTCCCTTTGTGAAACTTTCCTGGATATGAAAATACCCCAGGATTGGCACTAACTAAAAAAGCGTGTCCCATCTGCCTTTTTACACTGACCTCCAGCCAGTCCCTGTGGAGCAAGCAGCCTAATGACATGGCTTCTTGTCAAAGAAGATGGTAGAGACACAAAAGAGAAGAAGTCTGCTGGTTATAAGTCAGTTTATTACAAGGGGGGGATGGGGTTGTCACATAGATTTGGTTGTAGATATCTCTTTAACAGAGAACTCAGCTGCTGACTATTAAGTCTTGGAGCCAGCAATTGTGAAAGCAAACCACACTATACATTATTCAGTTTCTGTCTTGTTTTTCAGGTATTTCCCTTCCTCGTTATACATTGCTTATGCTAATAATACAACAAATTTGCATTTCTTGGAAAAGTCTTAACTTGGAATTGAAGGCTTGAAAACATTAGTTCATGTAAAAACGTAGTTGTAAAGTTAAGCATCAGTAATGCTTCAGTTGGGCAGAAGTAGGTTAATTAATTCAATGAATGAGCAAACACATGCTTTTTAAAAAGACAAGCAAGGTGTTGTTAGTCTGCAGAAAGATAGACAAGTTTCTTTTCCAACTAATTAAGACCTAAGAGGAAGGTGTCAGTGATGTGTTATGGGAACAAAAGAAAAGAGAGACATTTTACCTGCTATTTCAAGTAGTCATCAGTAAAGATGTACACATGCACTGGTAGCTTTAATTTTCCAAGTATCTTCTATACTCACTGTATCATTGGATTTTGAAGTGATTTATGCTACAGACAGTCTCCATCATGCAGATTATATAAATTAAGATGGTAGGATAAATATTGCCCCGGCAGTCACCTAGATGGCTAATAAACAGATCTAGGACAGAGCCCAGGCCTCTTGGCTTAGCCAGACACTCCTTCCACGATGCTATGTTGCCACTAAGAGTTCTCAAAGGATCTCTATTCAGTGCATGCCACCAGATGTTACCTATGCAGTGTGTGTGTGTGTGTGTGTGTGTGCACATGCTGTTCATGTAGGTGTATGTACATATGGAAGCCAGAGGTCAGAGGTCAGAGTTTAAGAAGTTGTTCTCTAATGCTTTCTCCTACATATGTTTGAGAGCAGGTCTCTCCCTAAACCTGGGACTCACCAACTGGGTAAGGCTAGTGAGTGAGAGAGCAATTTCTCTGGGGCTAAGATCATAGGTGTGTACTACCAAACTTGACTTTTTATGTAGGTGATGGGGATTGGAACTCAGGTCCTCATTTCTGTAGAACAGGCATTTTAATGACTTAACCACCTCCCCAGAACACTAAACTTAACTATATCTTGATTTCTTCCTCTTTCCCTTCCTCTCTTCCAACCCTTCTCTCTTCCTTTCTTTTTCTCTCCTTCAATCCCTCCTTTGTTTTCTGTTGTTCTTCATGACACTGTGACATTAGTAGGCAGGTTGATTTCTTTGTGAGGGGAATTCTGATCTTTAGATGTTAAACATAACCATGGACTTCCAAGCTTAATCTATCACTATCAGATGTGGAATGGTGGGAGTAGATGGTATAACAAATTTTCTCCCTTGTGGAACTCCTCTGAGGTTAAACTTGATCGTTACGTGAAATCCTCAACATAATCCTTAGTACATTGTAACACTGAAGCATCCACTAAACAGTAGTGGCCTCTGTTGTGTTGTTGATTTGCTCAGTAAGTAATGACGAAATAAGAACTTTAGTAATGACACCTGTATCCTCATTTCAAAAAGTAAGGAAATGGAGTTCTAGAATATATAACTCTGATTTGAAGTAAACTTAGATATTCTGTCATCACATGGTTAGGGAGAGTTCTAGGCAAATGCCAGTTGATTTCAATACCTTTCTTGTACAAGAAAAGGTTTTCAGTGGGTAGAAGAATGCATAGCTAGAGATGAATGCTCTAATTTCTTATTGTTTGTGGAATCATAATCAGCATTTACTGGAGTGGATGGTCTCTATTTTGTCAACATGGTGGGAAGTTACTTTAACATCAGACTGTGACGGGAGAAATGTATTCAGAACTGGAAAGGGAGAATCCTGAAGTTGTATGCATTAGGAGAAAAAAGAAGTCAGGGCCTGAGGTTAGGGAGACTTTAGTCATTGCGTTTGTCTCTTGGAGTCAACATAAAATGTGTGCAGGCTCAGTGGAATTCTATAATTGCTGTTCCTCTAGCAATGGACCAGGGGAGGCTGCTTTCCCAGTAGTGACACATCTTAAATCAAACCTCACCCTGGCTGCTGACATGCTCTTGGGTGTAGACCTGCGTTGGTGGTGAAGCTCCATACCAAATGGTTGCAATTGCAGTTTAGTTTAGAAACAGTGATAGAGTGAAGGTCATCATCCATTTGGAATGTGCAGCACTTTCTCACATCACTTCAACGGGGGAGATGGTTTCTGCTAATTCTCAGAACTGGAAGATCTCTCATCCCTCATTTTCACCCGTCCCTGCCAGTCATCTCTCTATTCTACATTATGAGCTTTGTTGCCTGTTTCTTTTAAATACAGTTTTCCTGCATCTTAGCACAGGTTGTCCTCTGATGAATATTTGAATGCTCTACTTTTTCTTTTTTATGATCTTGTTACTTAGGAAATAGTTGGAGACTGACCTGAGGACATGAATATAAAGCCCATGTAGTATCTCTCTTAAGATCACAGTTCTGTTCATGTCTCCAGCATCTGGGCACTTGGCTAAAGGTTTGCTCTAATACTGCAGTCCTGCCAGCTTCCTGCCTCCCTAGCCCCCTGCTTTCCAGCCCATCCACTTCCCATCCAAGGTGGGCATTCTGCCTAAGAATGGGGTAAAGCTGGCACATTACCTAACAGAAAAAGAATCGTTTTCAGACAGAAGTAGGGGAGCCTGACCCCTTCCTTCTCTTCCCACTCCCTCCATCTGGAAGAGAAGAGAAACAGAGAAATTCGGAAGTTGCCAAAGTTTAATTACTTCTACTGAAAATGCCAAAATGCGGGAAAGTTTATCCTTCAGTGGAAGGAGCCCAGAGAGCCCTGCGGACATCTGAAGCAGTCTGTTTGCCATTTGTATTTTCTCTTTTCTTCCTTAGCCCCTGAGTAGCAAATTTCCACTTTTCCTTTCCAAGAAGAATGAGGACAGATTGTCCTTTGGAGACATCAAACAGGGTGTTTCAGAGCCTTCCACTTGACCCACAGCTATATCGTTTTTGATGGACAGTAGAATGAGTCCCCTGCAGGAGTCTTTTGAATATGCAAATACAAGATACTGAAAGATGGTGGTGCCACTTTGACATAAGATTATTTTGAATTAAAGACATTTTTAAAAGCCAACAGGTGCAGCAAGGACACTCTAAGTCTTCCCAATATTCTTCCTGGAAGCAGGAGATTATATCCACTTGGAGATGTCCTCGCTGTATTAGGGAGAAAATAGTGTTCTCATCATCAAGGTTAGCAAGCTGAGGCTGGGAGAATTCTATATAAACAGACCTTGTTAAAAATCATTCTTTTCTGACCATTTCCTCTACACATGGTTTGGTTGCATTTCCACAGTTGCCTTTCTTTATTCAACCTGATTTTAAAGCATTTAGAGTTCATTCCCATTTTTGGAATTCCTTTCTTCATGGATGCTCCTGTGTAACATAAAATTTGTATTAAACAAATCTGTATGCTCTCCTCCTGTTAATCTGTTTTATGTCAAAAGAGTTTGCAGGCACAGTCACAAGACCATAAAATATAGAGGTTAAAATGTGTTCCCATCCACCATCTATACTGAGAGCCAGAGAGAAGGGGTTTAAATAGCCTTTGCCTAAACCAGTCTCTACCTCAGTATGCCTACATGGGGGAGGGGGGTGTCTCCCCATCTGATTTCAGAGCATTCCTCCTTCTTCCTTTCTCTACTATACTGGCCTTTATTCTTCTTAGTAATATGTAGCTGGCAACATGCTATTTGTTTTCTGAATGTCTGCTTAAGTGGCCAGGGACTTGCCTGTGGCACTTACTGATGTGTTTACTCCTGTGGTAATATCTGACATGTCATGTTTTCTCAGTATTGGAAAACAAAAAGAATGAAAAGAGAAATGGGAAGAAAGTTTGCTCTTCTTGAAATAGGAGGCTGGAAATAGGAGGGATGGTGATGGGTAAAGAACACAATAAGCTGTGTCTCTGCCGTCTCTGTCTGTCAACCCATCTCTCTCTGGAAATGAAAGAAACATTCTGTGCCCCATTCTCATTCTCGGGCTCTTATCAGGATGAGCATCAGGGAGCAATCTCAATATAAACAGTCATATAAAAGAAGGAATCAGGACAGGGGACTATGAAATTGAAATCCAAGTGTTGTGCCTTGGTGAATATTGCAGGATTCCATTGATGGGGGAATGTCTTTCAGCACACTGAGAATATGTGTTGCTCTGATTGGTTGATAAATGAAGCCATTTGGCCTATAGCAAGACAACTTAGAGGCAGGCAGGAAATTCAAAGAGAAGGACAGAAAGAAGGCAGAGAGAGATGCCAGTGAGCTGTCAAGGAGCAACATGTAATGGGATACAGGTAAAGTCACTGACCATGTGGTGATACATAGATGAATAGTTATGGGCTAATTTAAGATAATAAGAGCTAGCTAGCAAAAGGTTTGAACCATGGCCATGCAGTTTACTGGGGGATGTGAATGGGAGAGATTTGTCCCGACTGCCGGCAGGCCGGGACACAGGAAATCTTCCGACTACATTCCATCACCCTGGAAGTTGCATCATTCAAGGTAGGCTGATGTCCTGAAATCAGATTCTGGTGAAAAGAAAATAACTATAATGGGCAGGTGACTCCAAGCTTAGATCAATTGAACTTAGATCAATGATTGACTTAGATCAATGAACAGTGTGGGAAGATGGGAACACAACACAGTCAGAAAAGGCTGGATGTTAAGTAATTCAGAACTTCTATGTATGAGAGAGGTAAGATTTGCTCTCTGATTTTATCAGGGATGAAGCTGGAAAATATACAGCAGGAAACTACAGCATCCAGCACCAATCAGTAGTATTTCATAAGAGAACACAGTTACCAAGTAGGGTCTTCAGAATACCAATGTCTCCTTCACTTGAAAACAAGTTAGCTTTTCCAGACACGTTGAATTAAAATATATAGCATAAGTTTTGCAGTTGACTTTTATACACCTACATAAGTTTGAGAAGCCTTGACTAGAGTGGAAATACTCTGGGTTCGTTATTAAAGGAAATACAAGTAATTAGTGGGTAGCTAAATTTCTGGGTGGAAAAGAGAAAATGCTAGCCCCTTCTGAATGCTTTCATTAATCAAAAACAGCTTTCAGACAGCAGAATGTGGAACTGAGAACTAGTGATCTGACTCCATGTAGAAGATTCTAATTTATTTTAACCTTAATTAGACATCTGTTGTGTTATTCTAGGCACTAGGAATAAAGCAAAGTTGTCATACTCTACCCCTAACGGACAATATCATGATGACCCTGGAGTACTTCTCTGTCATTCCTGAAGGCAGTAGCAGTTCCCCATGGCCACCCCTTCTCAGGCCCAGTGATGTCTTTTTTTTTCTTTTTTTTATTATTAAAAAATTTTCTATTCATTTTACCCAGTGATTTCTTAATCCTTGGTGATGCCTATGTTATTCCAAGTCACTCTACCTTGTTCTATTTATTCTATCCAGAGTACATGGAACCTCTGAACATCAAATGAAATCATTTCTTTTAGATTTATTTATTTATTTATTATGTATACAGCATATATGACTGCAGGCCAGAAGAGGGCACCAGATCTCATTACAGATGGTTGTGAGCCACCATGTGGTTGCTGGGAATTGAACTCAGGATCTCTGGAAGAGCAGTCAGTGCTCTTAACCTCTGAGCCATCTCTCCAGCCCGAAATCATTTCTTATTTGACATATTTTTCTTCACTAGAATATGTGTTTTGATAATACAAAGAACTTTGTGCAAATTTCTTGATACACTGCTTATAAGCAGTTCTTAGAGCAAGATACTCAATGTCTAGTGATCATTGATTTCTATGGTATAAATATTTCTTTTGTAATCGCTTTCAATCTCATATTATGATGTCATTGAATGTGGCACTAAACAATAGTGTGCACGGGCTTCTGTTGGTTTATTTGAATGAACTTCATCACACAACTGCTCTTCAATACCCAGAACAACGCCCCAAATGTAGATGCTCAAATAGTCTGTTTATTCATTAATGATGTAGTGTAGTTAAGAAATAGTATTCTTTAAGTATCCTTCACTAAATGCAAGAGGAAATGTTTACTTTGTAGGCAGACATCAGAGGCTATTACACTTTTGAAGGCCTACTGGAGATTATTCTGTGGAGGTTACAGATCTGCTGAGTTTGGAGTTGACCAGGCTTGAAGGTGACTTCTAGGAAATATGTGAAGTTGTTTCAGGACAAGTGAACAAACTAAAGCTGTGAAAATGTACGAATGACAATTTGGCTAAAATAATAATGATACCAAGTGTAAGAATTTCAGGAGAGGTCTTGTTGGGAAAATAAGACCAACTTGTTTCACATGACATACTAAATATCATATTGAAGTGGGTGGGGAGACATTGAGGAAGTCTAAAAATAAGAATAATGTTGCATTATGGAAAAATCCATCATCCACATATGTAGGTAATTGTTTCTAGTATTGGAAATACAGTGAAGGTCCAAGAAAACGAAAAATGAAAAGAAAGACTATGGACCAAAAAGCAGTCTAGGAAAAGATGTGGTAAGTGATGTGATAAGATTAGAATATCAAGAAAAGATATTCTATGAAGAAGAGCACATTGGAAGGCTATTTAGAAGCAGATAGTTTATGTTTAATTCAATGTGAAGAATGGAGAGGGATTGGAAGAAAATTATGATCTTTGCATATAGTTGGAGTGATTTTGTAATTACTATGGCTTTACAAATATTTAATATACATTGCAAGATGAAATGTAAAGGAAATGAAAAGTGTGATTGTTGATAAGTCAAACTTGAGGAGGCCACTTGCCATCCAAGTGTGGACAACACAGTTCTGTTGACAGTGACATCCCATGGACATGAAGCAATCTTATCTAGATCTATGAAGATGATGGGAATCCCTGGTTGGTATCTGAAGAGATGGAATTGGTGCTAAATCATTGACTGGCACAATAATAAAAAGAAATATCTGTGCTTAGCATGTAATTCCAGCTACTCAGCAGGCTGAAGTTAGGAAGATCACAAGTTCATAGCCTCCTTGGGAAACCTTAGTGAAACCATCTTAAGGAACAAAGGTGAGTGATGGGAACATAGCACAATAGTATAGTACTTGCCTAGCACCCAACTCAAGACATTGAGATGAAACTCTGAACTTGAGTAGCCAAAGCGAAGGAATACATTTATATGTCAACAACACAGATAATAGTTCTAGAAAGGAGACATGTGTAAAGTGTGAAAAATCAATAAAGGTGAAATCTGGGGCATTTACAAATAAAGAGGGACTAGACAAAGGCAAAGACATCAGCATGGAGGAAACAAACATATTCTTGGAGCAGTGAAAGTAGAAATGGCCCAGGGAAGGTTTGCAGTGGTAGAGATAGGGACATTAAGCTGATAACAGTATCCATTACCCCAGTCAAGCGAAATGAAGGTGGAATGCTGGCTGTTTCAGGGAGTGGTGATCACTGTAAGGTAAGTTTATGCTGAGTTTGGTACTGCTCACATTGCAGGGGTTGAGTGAGAAAGGAAATGAGAAAGGAGGTGAATACTAAAAGAAAATGTTGTAAAAATTCCTGAGCAGAGGATGAAGAAATAGTTCAGTGGTTAAGAGCACTTGTTGCTTTTACAGAAGACCTGGGTTAGATTCCCTGAACCCATATGTTGGCCAACAACTATCCACAACCCCAGTTCCAGGATTCCAACAGGTATGCACATATGCAAAACTCTCTTACATACAAAATAATTAATAATAATAATAATAATAATAATAATAATAATAATAATAATAAATCTTAAAAAATTTTAATGCCTGAACATTGGACAAACACAGACTAGTTTTGCTTTGCTTTAACTTGCAGTTTATCCTGGAAAAACTACATATCATGGCTATATAGTGGCAAATTATTTATATTGCTCCAAAGTCATAGATCTATAATATTGTCATATTTATTTTCAAATGCCAAATATTCAGTTGATGAATAACTTTATTCATTACTCATAAATTTGTCTCATTGTAGGCAATGATAGTGTCTCTCTCTTTCCCACAATTTTCTATTTTTGCAAATTATGCTTCAGCTAAAATATATCTTTAGTTCTAAGATTTAAAAAAAAAAAGAAAGAAAATATTTGTTTCCTCTTCTGTCACCAGGAAAAGTTGCTTGCTTGTAGGAAATGACTTGTAATACTCCCCATTAGTAAAGAGTAGAAGCCCCTCTCCAAGATATGGGGTCACTCCTTTGATCTTCACTCTGCTGAAATGAGAGAACCTGTCTTAGTAGTATCATTGGCCTTGGTGAGTTAGGTTTGCTCTGACCTAACCTTTGATCTATGCTTTCTAATTGCATTCTATATATAAGGTGTCCTGCTTTCACCTACTTTATTGACCTTTTGACGGGAATTTGGGCTCATGTCATTGGCCAGAATTGATGTTTCCTGGAGTCTGACAGCCGTGTGGATTTCAAAGGCGTCAACAATAATACTCCCATGACCTTTAAGCACTGCTGTTTTCTTTTACTTTGAAATCTAGACACACAAGGTTAAAAAGAAAAAAAAAAAAAAACCTGCCCACACTGGCTCTGATGGTGGGAAAAATGATATTGCTCACTATAGTCAGAAAGATTTTTATGTGAAAAATGCAAAACACTTTAGTAGAATTGAACATGAAATCCTTCCTGTGTACTAACCAATTGTATATATGAAGATATCCTATAATGAAAAGAACAGCTACAAGAATCATTGCTAATATTTAACTGAATTGATTAGACAATGATATTATCAATATTGTAATCACAGTTTATATATTAGGAAAGACGATGAAAATGCTGTTTTGTGGATTGAAAATGGTCAATTATATATACATATGCACATGCAGAGAAAGGAAAGGGGGGTTCAAAAATGCAAGGACTTGGTAGTAGAACTCCCATATTTCTGTGAGTCAAATATTTTAAATATTTAAATATTTCTGTGAGGTAGGAACTGATTGATCAAGGCTTTATCACTACATTTTTCTTTCACATAAAACTTATCATCTCCCCTTGCATATCTTAGGAACGGAGGTCCTGGTAGAGTATTTAATCATGAACAACAAATGGATTTGCATTCTCATTGCACATTGACCAGGATGCTAAGTCTGATGTCATCAAAGAGAATTTAGGTTCCAAGAAAGAAAACAAAAAACATGTTTGCCTAATCCTGCCTTTAAAATACTGCAGTTTTGGTAAAGAACTATGCATGTCTCTGTGCTGTTTTGTTTTTCCTATTTTTTTCCATTTGCAATCTGTTAGGTTTGGTTAATGTGATTTAAAGACATTTCCCCCTATCTAACTACAGCTTACTACATTTATGACATAGGCAAGTTTATTAAAATTGTAAGGACATTGGAGTTAAAGCATCTTCCTCAACATTTGGCCCTAGGACCACCATCTTGGAATTCATTTGTTTATTTAATTATTTATTTGCAGGCTCCAGGCTTAGACCTACTGAGTGGAAATCTTTAGGATGGAGCTAGAGACTTTGAATGATAGATAGCCACCTAAAGTCTGATGTTTCATTGGTCATCTAAATGAAAGTTAATACTGGAATGTGAATACAACAATAAGTCTCAGTTACCTCAAATTTGAGAGCCACTGAACCAGAAACTATGGCACAAAGACAACACACGGGCCTATTATTTAATATTAGGCCCACTCTTCCACCAGAACTGATGGGGGATGTCTCTGGATTCACTGGCTTCTTAGGTACAGAACAGTGCAGTTCATTCTAAGAACCCCATTCTGCTCCATGGAAGATCCTCCAAGGATGGTGCTGCATCTAGCCTGTTCTTTGCCAAATGCTCTGCTGCTCAGCCCTCCCCTAGGGCTAAAAGTCTTGCTTCCAGAAATGTCAGCAGTGTCACTACTGATCATTTAGCTCCTTAAGAATTAAAATTTGTGACTTTCCATGTCATAAAAAGTCATAGATAATTCTATAACTGGAGCCCTCAGGCATCTGGGGCCATGGAAGAACTGATCTAGTTTAAGCCTCTTCATTCATTCTTTATATGTGTAAAGCCACTGTGTGTTATATGTCCATTATAACTGAGACACTCTACTAGGCTCAAATGTTCTTTACTGTCATTGTAATGTCAAGCATGTTATAGGTACTCAATAAAGAGTTTAAATAGATATTATACCTATTTTCTGAAAACCTACAACATCTTTATATTTACCAGTAACAAAACTGCCATTTGTGTGTGGCCTTATAGCAAGGATGACCTACAATAACAAAGCTCCTCTTAACACCCAACTCCTATCTTCTGGTTTTCCTTTTATTCACACTCTTTTCCCTTTTTCTTAATATTCTAAAACTCAATAAAAAGTTCAGTGGAAAATGATAAAGTTCAGATTTCATTAGCTTTTGGTATCGCTGTTCCTTGGGGAGGAAAAAAATCACATTTTTGGGTGACCTTTTTAGTTAATTCACAGCTGAGAGAAAATCACCTTTAGCTTCTTTTCCATTTGTGGATAATTAGGCTTACCAGTCAGCATAGACCTATGGGGTGAGCTGTGCTGTGGGGGTAAAGAGAGATGGAATATGAGAATCATCTCACCTTTTTACCTCAGAGTCCCAGACCCTAAGCTAGGGTAAAAATGTGATTAGCAATTAAATGGCATCTTAGGCTACCACTAACAAAGGCTGGTTACCAGGCTTGGGAGGGCTCCATGGCATCCTAAGAATCAGAGAAGCCTCCTGTGGAGAAGGATATTAACACTGAGCTCTCATTGGACCTGGCTTTGTGGAATGGAAGAAGGAAACGATTTGCAGGAGTGGATGTAAACCATGTGAAGGGACTGAAGATTACATACATGCAGAGCAAATGGACAAACTTGACTTCTGCAGGGCTCTACTTATGGATATTTCTATGTAGTTCAGTCTTCTCTATCAGAACCCAGTCTTTCTCCTGATCAAGTGTTTTCCAGACAGACTGATATTAGTCACATAATCATTCTTCCAGACAAGCTGGGTCAGGACTGACCTCGGCGAGTTCTTTATTAGAACAGTGTGGTCTCCAGTAATATCACTTGTTTGTGAGTTTCCCACATGGAGAGGGGAAACCAAATTGGTGGTGTCAGATACAATTCCCATAAATAGAAGATGAAAAGAAAGATCTATGAGGTCACATCCAACCTGTCTCTGGAGGATTGGGGCAAGAGGATTCCAGGATGTATCTATTTTCTAACACTCTGTCCAGTGCAGACTCCCATGTTTACATTTATACAGCACCTTTCCTCAAAGGAAATGACTTCACTCATGGAATGGCAAAAGATCACTTGAAATCTGAGTTGTACAGAGATGCAATAAACTTCACTCTGTCAGGAAGTTTGCACTGAGACTTTGTGAACACTCCTTTGTGGGGTGCACCTCATCACTCCCACTTACCTGCCTGCCTGTGTGAGATGTTCTAAGCTATTCTACACCTACTGCTCAGGGCCTCCCTTCCCAGATAGCTCCCATGGCTTCCCCAGTGACCTTAATTATCACCTCATCAAGTATATGTATTTAGTGCATTTAATATGTCCCCAGAAATCAATCCATCCTCTCCATGCACTCATTTTGGTTAACCCTTTCATCAACCCTCCGGCTTGTTGTGTATTTCCACATTCTGGTTTGAAGTGACTCAGAAATGATCTATCCTCTTATTAGAGCCTCGTAAAAAGGGACTTTGCAACCTGCCAGCTGTGCGATCTTTCCACCTCTGAAAGTGAGCTTCAAAATGGTATTAGCTTCCTTTTCTTGTTCGAGCATTGCATGACTGGTCTAAATCCGACTCACCGCCTGCACCGTCTCTCCTTTTCAAGTTTGTGCTGTGCTTTGAATATTTCCCATCAAAGGGAGCTGCTGCTCTTTCCCTACAGTTAAATCTTTATTATTTTCTGCTTTTCTTGCTATGGCTGCTATCTTCTGTTCCTCTGCATTGCATTTCTCCTCTTTTCCCTCTGGCATTTGCAACCCTTTCAATTTGGAGTCACCCAAGAGTTTCCTTAGTGCATGTGTGTGTGTGTGTGTGTGTGTGTGTGTGTGTGTGTGTGTGTGTGTATGTTTTCTTTGCACCATGGCCATGAATACAGATGATAATTCAACTAAAGGTAACAACCTTGTTTGCAAATTTCAGTTACTTATGGGCTTCTGCTGTTTCAATATGCCTATATGGTTGAGATATGTTGCACAAAGATGGACTCCATGCTGTGGAGCTCTGGGCAATCAGCTAAGACATTGGAATAATCCCAGGTCCTTTGGAGCTAACAGATCAAGATTCAAATCTTTGCTCAGGATTTACCATGCCAAGATGTTATATTTGCTAAATATGGGAGCTGTGACAACTGATCACCGTGTGGCTTAAAACAAGAAGTATATTCTCTCATGGACCTAGTGGCTAGAAATCCTGCCCTCTGTTTGTCTCCTAATGTTTGGTGGTTGCCAACTGTGCTGGTTAGTTTTAACTGTCAACTTGGCAGAACTTAGAATGGCCTGAGAAGTGAGTCTTAATGAGGAGTTATTAGAAAAGGGTTGGCCCATTTGGCATGTCTGCGGGGTGGTTGTCTTTATTGTTAGTGGAAGGTGAAAGATTCTCTTGAGCATGGGCAACACCATTTCATGGAGTGGGCTCTGGACTAAATAAGAGTAGAGAAAGTTATCTGAGTTGCAAGCGAATAACATGGATGTTTTTGTCTTTCTGCTCTTGACTGTGGATGTGATGTGACTTGCTGTTTGGACTCCTGCCTTGGCTTCATTTCAGTAATGGAATGTAACCTGGGAGTATGAGCCAAATAAAGCCTTTCTTCCCCATGTTGCTTTCTGTCATAATTTTTTATCACAGCAACGGCAAGGAAACTAGAACACCAACAACCTGAGGCAGGTTGCTGGCCATAGATTCACCATCTCAGCTTCAGTCGCCATGTCCTCAGAGCTGCCTCGTCAGTCTCTCATTGCCTGATTTTTCTCATAAGGATACCCCCGACTGGGTTTGAGACCCACTTAAGTCTAGTATAATATCATTTGTAGGTCCTCAATTATACTTGAAGAAGCTTGGTTTCTTCACAAGCTCTATTTCCAGGTACTAGTGGGTTGGAAACAACCATTGGAGGATGCTGTTAGCTCATTACTGCTTTAGTCAAGGCATTTGTTCTATCTGAGCCATGGTTTCCTCATCTGTGGAAGAATAGTAATACTGCCATTCAGAATTTGTTCAGAGAAATAAATAATGTGATATTTGGAAAGTCTCCAGCACAGCATACAAATTAGTATATTTTAATTCTCCTTTCCAAGTTTTCTTTAATACAGTACTTTAGAAAACAGATACAGCCTTGCTTTGCACTAAAATATTAACCACTGACCTAGTGCTTGATTAGTAAATTTAGAAAGATTTCATTTCCTCATTCTTAAGCAAGACAGAATTGAAAATACTGGAGGGGAAGGGGTTTAAATGAATCTTCTCAGGATTCATTCTTCTGATTAATAAATACTTATGAGCAATGACAAAGTACTTAACACTGGACAAAATAGAAAAGACTCAAGTCCTTGTGCAAAGTTAGCTAATATGAAGTATCATGATAGGTGTCTAATGTAATTCCATATCATT
>CABHPQ010033333.1:0-10118 GCA_902168405.1 Peromyscus aztecus
TGTTTTCTTCCAGGACTTTATTGTTTTCTTCTACTTTAATTGTCCTTTCCTCTAGGTTTTTAAAGCGTTCTTGCCATTTTTTGTCTGTTCTTCTATATAGGCCTCTACCTTCTTCATGATGTTATTCATAGGGCTGTTTTCTTCTGCTTCTTCCAATTTTTGATGATCAGCTCTAGATGTTGGAGGAGGGCTAGGTTCTGGTGATGCTGTATTGCTCTTCATTTTGTTGTATGTACTTCTGCCTTGACGTCTGCCCATCTCCTTGTGTTTGACCTTGGTCTTATCAGCACACTTGGTGGAGAGAGAGCTGACAGATTCGGGAAGTCTCTCTCTTTTGTCCAGATGGGGCTCTCTTGTCCAAATGGGAAGTCCAAGGCAGGTTGGGAGCTCTTGTGCAGATGGGAAGGCCGAAGCAGGATGGGAGCTATTGTCCAGATGTGAAGTCCGAGGCAAGATGGCAGCTCTTGTCCAGAAAAGAAGTCTCTTGTCCAGAAGGGAAGTCCAGGGCAGGATGGGAGCTTTGTCATGAAGGGAAGTCCGGGGCAGGATGGGAGCTGGGGGCAGATCTCTAAGTCTCAGGAAGTGGCGGAGGTCTCCAGGGATGATGGACTTGGGGGCTGGGCTTGGAGACTGCAGGGGATCTTTGTCCAGAATGGAAGTCCGGGGCAGGATGGGAACTGGGGGCCGGTCTTTAAGTCTCAGGAAGTGGCAGGGGTCTCCGGGGATGATGGACTTGTGGGCAGGGCTTGGAGACTGCAGGGGATCTTGGAGAAGGGGGGCCTTCCCGGTAGGGGTGGGGGGTAGAAGGAAGCCTGCCCTGTGGCCAGAAGTTGGGGCCAAGGTGGGCAGGTCTTCCCAGGGGTGGCTGGTGCCCAGGGACGGGATCTAGGGTGCGGGTGGGCACTCACCTTTGTCCAGAAGGGAAGTCCGGGGCAGGATGGGAGCTGGGGGCCAGTCTCTAAGTCTCAGGAAGTGGCGGGGGTCTCTGGGGATGATGGACTTGGGGGCAGGGCTTGGAGACTGCAGGGGATCTTGGAGAAGGGGGGGCTTCCCAGAAGGGGTGGGGGGTAAAAGGAAGCCTGCCCCCTGGCCAGAAGTTGGGGCCAAGGTGAGTAGGTCTTCCCAGGGGTGGCTGGTGCCCAGGGACGGGATCTAGGGTGCGGGTGGGCACTCACCTTTGTCCAGAAGGGAAGTCTGTCTGGGGCAGGATGGGGGCTGGGGGCTGGTCTCTAAGTCTCAGGAAGTGGCGGGGGTCTCCAGGGATGATGGACTTGGGGGCAGGGCTTGGAGACTGCAGGGGATCTTGGAGAAGGGGGGCCTTCCCGGTAGGGGTTGGGGGGTAGAAGGAAGCCTGCCCCCTTTGTCCAGAAGGGAAGTCCGGGGCAGGATGGGAGCTGGGGGCCGGTCTCTAAGTCTCAGGAAGTGGCGGGGGTCTCCTAGTCTCATCTTTAAACCACATTTTAAACTGGAGATTTTGTCAAGAACAGCCTGTGCCAGTTCCCACCAGTCCTGTGGTAGAATCCTATTACAAGTTGACCAGGTGTTTAACATTTGTCTTACATATGGAGAATGCATGCCATAAGATGCTATTGCCTCCTTAAATCTTCATAAGTCTAACATTTCAATTGGCAACCAAGTGTTTTGTACTTCCTCTTCACCAGACAGCTGTTGTACGGCTACTGGATAAATTAAGGGTGACTGTGTGAAAATAGGTTTTCTTTCTGTAACCTTATTATCCAATTTTGAAACAACTTCACTGTTAATTTTGTCTGTCTGAATTTGATCTCTATAATTCATTTTTACAGGTTTAACAAGTGTTTCTAAGACTGTTATCCTGGCACTTAAATTGACTATCTTTTTAAATAGTACAATGAGGATAAGAAAAGTAATAAACTGAATAATTCTATCAATATTAATCTTCTCATATAGTTGTTCCATTGTCACAGTGCCTAAAATTTCAAATAAAGCCCAATTTTCTTCCAATGTACACATAAAGCCCATTTTTTTAATGTAGAAAAAAATTCTCTTTTAAATAAATATTTTAATTGACTTACCGAGTCTGCATAGAACAGTAGAAATCCGAGAGAATTTCAAAATAGCCACCTGGTGTTCGAGGTGTGAATCCAGAGAGAGAGAGAGAGAGAGAGAGAGAGAGAGAGAGAGAGAGAGCAAAAAAGCGTAGCCGCTTGAGCCAAGTCAAGCCTTAGCTTTACAGGCAGGGGTCCTGTTCAACAGGGCAGGCCTGAGTTGTTTGTAACACAAGCTTTAAGCAAGTAGCAACAGCTGTGGGTCAGTCAGACCTAGGCCCGAGCTAGGGAGCTGGGCCACTCAGGCCGGAAACAGGACCTGCGGCCAAGCCAAGCCAAGCAGTTTTTAATGGATTCTTGTCACGTTGGGCACCAAATGTAGATGTAACCAACTGTCTTATAAATAAGAAACACAGAACCAATGCAAAGAAGAAAGCCAAGAGGTCAGAGCTAAGAGCTAAAACCTTACCCTTCCTCCTGCAGTGGTCCTACCTCTCTGAAGGAGCCGGTACTTCCTGTGTTAAAGTCTTTATATAGTCTCTGTTCTGCCTTCTCATTGGTTGTAAACCCAACCACAGGACTGCCTCATTACGGCCTGTCTGTATAGACCTCCAGGTGTTCTATGGTTGGTAATGAGATTAAAGGCATGTGTATCCAATGCTGGCTGTATCCCTGAACACACAGAGACTTACCTAGCTCTGTCTACCAAGTGCTGTGATCACAAGCGTACACTACTGCCCTGCTTTCCTATGGCTTGCTAATAGCTCTGACCCCCAGGCAACTTTATTTATTAACATACAAATAACATTTTGGTACAAAAGAATATATCACCATACATTTCTACTAATCTATAAGTTGTCTCATGATTGTGGCTTACTGGTATTTTCACATCTTGCTTCTCCTGGTGGTGCTGGCATCTCTATCTCCTCTGCCTTTCTTCTTCCTGTCTCCCTCTTCAATTTCCCACCTAGCTACAACCTGACTTGCCATAGGACAAGTGGCTTTATTTATCAATTAGAGCAATACATATTCACAGCATACAGAAATACATCTTATAGCACTTCTTTTTCTGTCTAATTAAAAAGGAAGTTTTTAACTTTACCATAGTAAAATTACATATAATAAAACAATTATCAAGCAAGAATTACACTTACAATATCTAATCCATTTGTATTTGGCAAAATTAAAGAAGATTTTCTATCTATCCTATATTTGTGAGTCTAAAGTTTTTTTTAATCTAATTTATCTTTTATCATGAAAAGGAAAACTATAATTATACCTATCTAGTCTTGAACTACATCAAAGACCACAGAAAGATACAATGTTACCTAAGTAAACAGGAAATGCATTGTAAGCAACATCCAAAATTCTGGAAATGACAGACAGCTGCCTGCCTGGACAGTCATCCAAAGGTCCTCTGTAACAATGGGGCATCCATCTTCAGCCAATAGGCCTAGAGTTTTTTAGTCACTTCTCCCTGTGTCCTGTAGAATATTTGGCAGTTTCCTCTGCAAAGCAGGAACCTGAAGGACCAGTTCAGTGGTCACTTTCCTATGGGTCCTACATGTCCAGTTTACACAACATACTGTCAATCAGATGATGCAAGGGCACTTTTTTGCCCAATGACTAACTTTTGCCACAAAAAAAGCAAACCCTATAATGCATTTCTTCAATGCCCATCATCCTTCTTGAAGCAGACTGGTGCTGCAAGGAGCAGACATGTCTCAATGTCCAGAAAAGTCAAAGTTCTTAAAACATTTTAAATGCCGTATTCTGTAGGTCTTTGAAGTGTTTGAAGATTACCTACCTAATTGAAATATATCTCTGTATACCCAGAAAACTTAACTAGCATGGCTATAAGTTTGATTATTATAGATGACTAATTATTAATCTGTATTTCTTAATTATGTATTACAATTTTAAATGGGTTGCATAAGCATAATACCTTAAACAAGAGTAGAAATATATATATATATATACGTGTATATATATATACATACATATATATATACAATATAGCAAAATTAACTTTAAATTTGTATCAATAAACTAGAATACATAGCAATATAAACTATTTTAAGAAAGATGTTGCTCTCTAAAAGTAGATTTAATAATCTACCCTTCCATCCTATCATATCTATATCATACATTTCTATATCATATCCCCCTTTTTTTCTTTTAGAAAAGGATTGACTGTGACCAATTACAACTTATATCCAACCTCCTAAACAAAGACAAACATTCATAATCCATTTTTTGGAAATGTGGGCTTAGTTTCTCATACTACTTCCTTTTGGATGGGGGCCCTGGCAATCTTCTGGGGATCCTGAGAAAATTAAGAATTATGGTCAAGTCCTGACTGGAGTAGTCTGTGAGACAGCATTGGCTGAGCCAGTTGCTTTGAAGCTGTTTTGGAGGTTGGATCATCTGGGACATGGTATCGTTGGAGACCTTTAAGGGGGTCTTGGCTAATTGAACCATATTATCCTTGAAGCAATCTACAGGTTCTCATCTTCTATGGAAACAAATGTAGAACCTCTTTTCCAAAGCAACGTATCCTAGACACAAATTTTGAAGTCAATATAGCAGTCTTTACAATTAAATGTCTTTCTACAGTTAAAAATCTCCTGAAGTGGTAGTCAGGCCTACCTGCAAGAGTCCTGCCTGCTGGGCTACACCTGGGACTGCAATGGGTAGGGAGTCCTCAGTTGCGTTTTATGTCCCCCTATATATTTTGTCTTTCTTAACTTCAAAACCAATACTGGGAAGTTCTGATGCTGGTTTGAAATGAAGCTGTAACTTCTAGGCCCAGGGGCACAACACATGCCCTTATATCCCTACCCATTGCAGCCCCAGGGGCAGGCCAACAGGCAGGACTCCTGCAGGCAGGCCTGATTACCATCTTCCCACCAGACCCTGTAACTAAAAATCCCCACTCAATGGCCCAAACCCACGCATCCCCTGAGACTGCAGCTGCTCCCTGAGACACAGACTCCACTAGCTCTGATTGAACCAATCTCCATTGGACCAAGAGCTCTGATTCCACCAAGAGTGCTGATTGGACCAAGAGATTTTCCCTGAGACACAGACACCATTTCCACTGATTAGAGGAAGAGATGGGTAGATGCCAGTGCAAAAATACATTCAACAACATAAAGAACAATATGGCATAACCAGAACAGAGTGGTTCTACATCAGTAAGATCTGAACATCCCAAGGTGAGAGAAACATAAAAAAAATGACCTCAAAATGACTTCAAGAAGATAATAGAGGGCTTTCAAGAGGAAATGAACAATTCTTTTAAAGAAATCGAGGAAAAGACAAAAAAAATTGGAAGAAATCAATAAATTCCCTAAAGAAAGCCAACAAAACCAAGAAAGAGCAATCAAACAGGTGAAGAAAACAGTTCAAGACTTGAAAACTAAATACAGGCAATAAAGAAGACAGAAACAGATGGAATGCTGGAAATGGAAAATCTGAATAAATGAACAGGAACTACAGATGCAAGCATAACCAACAGTAAGAGATAGAAGAGAGAATCTCTGGCACTGAAGACTCAATAGAGAAAATAGATGCATCAGTCAAAGAAAACATTAAAGCCAACAAAGTCATAACACAAAATGTCCAGGAATTCTGATACACCATGTAAATGCCAAAACTAAGAATAATGGGGATAGAAGAAGGAGAATACCAACTCAAAGGCACAGAAAGTAAATTCAACAAAATTATAGAAGAAAACTTTCCCAAGCTAAAGAAGGAAAGCCTATGAAGATACAAGAAGCTTACAAAACACCAAATAGACTGGACCCCTAAAAAAGTCCCCTCAATACATATTAATCAAACCACTAAACATATAGAATAAAGAAAAACATTAAGAACTGCAAAAGGAAAAGGTCAAGTAACATATAAAGGAAGACCTATCAGAATAACACCTGACTTCTCAATGGAGACTCTGAAAACCAGAAGGTCCTGGACAGATGTTATGCAGACACTAAGAGACAAGAGATGGCAGCCCAGACTGCTATACCCAGTAAAAGGCTCAATCACCATAGATGGAGGAAACAAGATATTCCATGATAAAACCAGATTTAAACAATACCTATCCACAGAGCACTAGAAGAAAAAATCCAACCCAAGGAAGTTAGATGCACCCATGAAAATACAGGCAATAGATAATCCCACATGAACAAATCCCAAAGAAGGGAAACACACAACCTACCACCAAAAAAATAGCAGGAATTAACAATCACTGGTCATTGATATCCCTTAATATCAATGGACTCATTTTGCCTATTAAAAAACTACAGGCTAACAGAATGAATATGAAAATAGAAAGAAAATAGAAAATATCCATCCTTCTGCTGCATACAAGAATCACGTCTCAAACTCAAAGAAAGACACTACCTCAGAGTAAAGGGCTGAGAAACGTCTTTCCAGTAAAATGGACTTAAGAAAGCAAGCTGGTGTAGCTATCCTAATCTCTAACAAAATAGACTTAAAACTAAAATTAATCAAAAGAGATAGAGGACATTTCATATTCATCACAGGAAAAATCCACCAGGATGAAGTTTCAATTCTGAGCATTTATACCCCAAATACAAAGGCACCTACTTTTGTAAAAGAAACATTACTAAAGCTTAAATCACACATCAAACCCCACACACTAGTAGTGGGAGACTTCAACATCCCATTCTCACCAATAGACAGGTCTGCCAGACAGAAACATAACAGAGAAATAAGGGAACTAACAGACGCTATGACTCAAATGGGCATAGACATTAATAGACACCTACAGAACAATCTACCCAAACACAAGAGAATATAACTTCTTCTCAACACCCCATGGAACCTTCTCTACAATTGACCACATACTGGGTCACAAAGTAAATCTCAGCAGATACAAAAAAATTGGAATAACCTCTTGTATTTTATCAGATGACCAGGGCTTAAAATTAGAGTTCAATAATAACTCAAATTACAGAAGGCCTACAAACTCATGGAAACATAATGATGCAAAACAGAATCATCACAGGATCAAGGAAGAAATAAGAAAGAAACTAAAGACTCCCTAGAATTCACTGAAAATGAATATACAACATACCCAAACTTATAGGACACCATGAAAGCAGTACTAAGAGGAAAGTTCATAGCTCTAAATGCCTACATAAAGAAGTTGGAGAAGTCTCACACTAGAGATTGAACAGTACACCTGAAAGCTCTAGAAGAAAAAAAAAGCAAACTCACCCAAGTGGAGTAGATGCCAGGTAATAATCAAATTGGGGGCTGAAGTAAATAAAATAGAAACAAAGAGAACAGTACAAAGAATCAATGAAACAAAGAATTGGTTCTTTGAGAAAATCAACAAGATAGACCTATCCTTGTCTAACTAAAGAGGAAGAGAATGAATATCCAAATTAACAATATCAGAAGTGAAAAGGGAGATATAACTGACAATGAGGAAATCCAGAGAATCATCAGTTCATACTTCAAAAACATGAACTCCACGAAATTGGAAAATGTAAAAGAAATGGACAATTTTCAGGATAGGTATCACATATGCAAATTATATCAAGACAAGAGAAACAATTTAAATAGACCTATAACTCCTATGGAAATAGAAACAGTCATTAAAAGTCTGAAAAAAAAAACAGGACCAGATAGTTTCAGTGCAGAATTCTACCAGAATTTCAAAGAAGAGCTAATATCAATAATCCTCAAATTTTTCAACACAATAGAAACAGAAGGAAAATTGCCAAACTCTTTCTATGAGGCTACAGTTACCCTGATACCCAAACCATGCAAATATGCAACAAAGAAAGAGAATTACAGACCAATCTCCCTCATGAACATTGATGCAAAAATACTCAACAAAATATTGACCAACAGAATCCAAAAATACATTGTCAAACTTATCCACTGTGATCAAGTAGGTTTCATCCCAGAGATGCTGGGATGGTTCAATATATGTAAATCTATCAGTGCAATCCTTCATATGAACAAACTGAAAGGAAAAAATATGATTATCTAATTAAATGCTGAAAAAGCCTTTGACAAAATTCAACACCCCTTCATAATAAAGGTCTTGGAGAGATGAGGGATACAAGGAACATATCTAAACATAATAAAGGGATTTTTCAGCAAGCTGACAGCCAACATCAAATTAAATGGAGAGAAACTCAGAGATTCCACTAAAATCAGGAACAAGACAAGGCTGTCCACTCTCCCCATATTTATTCAATATAGTACTCAAATTTCTAACCATAGCAATAAGACAACAAAAGGGGATGAAGGGAAGACAAATTGGAAAAGAAGAAGTCAAACTTTCACTATTTGCAGATGACATGATAGTATACATAAGTGAACCCAAAATTTCTACCAGGGAACTCCTACAGCTGATAAACTCCTTCAGTAATGTGGCAGGATACAAGATTAATTAAAAAAATCAGTAGCACTCCTATACACAAATGACAAATGGGCTGAGAAAGAAATCAGAGAAACATCACCCTTAACAGTAGCACAAATAATATAAAATATCTTGGGGTAACTCTAACAAAACAAGTGAAATACCTGTATGGCAAGAACTTTATGTCACTGAAGAAAGAAACTGAAGAAGATATCAAAAAATGGAAAGACCCTCCCATGCTCATGAATAGGTGAACCAATATAATAAGAATGACAATCTTACCAAAAGTAATCTATAGATTCAGTGAAATCCCCATCAAAATCCCAACACAATTCTTCATAGACCTCAAAAGAACCATACTTTACTTCATATGGAAAAACAGAAAACCTAGGATATCTAAAAGAATCCTTTACAATAAATCAACTTCTGAGGCATTACCATCCCTGACTTCAAGTTCTACTATTCAGCTATAGTAATAAAAACAGCTTGATATTGACATAAAAATCAACATGTGGACCAATGGAATCGAATTGAAGATCCTGACATTAATCTACACACCTATGAACACCTAATTTTGACAAAGAAGCCAAAACTGTACAGTGGAAAAAAGAAAGTATCTTCAACAAGTGGTGCTGGCATAACTAGATGTCAACGTGTAGAAGATTGCAAATAGTTTCATATCTATCACCTTGCACAAAACTCAAGTTCAAGTGGATCAAAGACCTAACATAAATCTAGCTACAATGAACCTGATTGAGGAGAAACAGAATGTATTCTAGAAAGCATTGGCACAGGAGACCACTTCCTAAATATAACACAAATAGCACAGACACTGAGTATAACTATTAAGAAATGGGCTGAAACTGAGAAGCTTCTATAAGGCAAAGGACATAGTAAATAAGACAAAATGACAGCCTACAGAATGGGAAAAGATCTTCACCAGCCCCACATCTGACAGAGGGCTAATCTCCAAAACATATAAACACTCAAGAAACTAGACAGCAAAATACCAGACAATCCAATTTAAAAAGTGGGCTACAGATCTAAACAGAGAATTCTCAAAAGAAGAATCCTAAATTGCCAAAAGACATTTAAGGAATTGCTCAACATCCTTAGTCATCAGGGAAATGCAAATCTAACTCTGAGATACCATCTTACACCTGTCAGAATGGCCAAGATTAAAAACACTGATGACAGCTTATGTTGGAGAGGGTGTAAGGAAAGGGGAACACTCCTCTACTGTTGGTGAGAGTGCAAACTTGTACAGCCATTCTGGAAATCAGTATGGCAGCTTCTCAGAAAATTGGGAATCAATCTTCCTCAAGACCCAGCTATAACGCTCTTGAACATGTACCCAAGGTATGCTCAATCATACCACAAGGACACTTGCTCAATTATGTTGAAAGGAGCATTATTCATAATAGCCAGAACTTGGAAGCAACCTAGATGTCCCTCAACTGAAGAATGGATAAAGAAAATGTGATACATATACACAATAGAGTGTTACTCAGCTGAAAAAAAAAACAAACAAAAAACAAAAAGCAAAAAAACCAAAAAACACTGACATCATGAAATTTGTGGGCAAATGGATGGAATTAGAAAATATCATCCTGAGTGAGGTAACCCAGAATCAGAAGTACAAACATGGTATGTACTCACTCATAAGTGGATACTAGATTAAAGGCAAA